>BHDV01058883.1:62363-90242 GCA_005406045.1 Adoxophyes honmai | reverse complement strand
TAAAGCTAATTTGAAGTCGGTTTTTTTTTGTTTAAAATTATGTTGGTTACGTTATTAATTCCAAACCTTAAGCATAATATGGACGTGGACCCAAACAATGGTCCTTATCGGTGACCGCCCTCAGACAAAAGGTGCGACAAGATTTATCGGCAATCGTCAGCATTGTCTGAATACACTAATTTCACGACCGGCTTAAAGGAGTCTAGGTATTAAACTAAGGCCCTGAGTGATTCACGAAGGATCGGGTATTGGATTAGAATGCATTGAAACAAGACGTCCACCTACAAGATGGACAGACGACTTAATAAAGGTCGCAGGAAAACACTGGATGCAGGTCGCTTCCAATAGGTACTTACATAAGTCTAAAGAGAAGGCCTATGTTCAGCAGTGGACGTCTTATGGCTGAAATGATGATGATTGAAACAGACGATTTTAGGGAACAGGCTAGCAACCTATCACTTCTATACTTCCATAAAATTTATGCAAAATTTTGCTACGAAACGTGAATGGTTTTGAATATATCTGTAAGTTCTTATTTGGATATACAAGTATGACAGGTATGATATTATTATTATCGTCAAAACATTTTGTACGCCAATTGTCGGCAATCTCGAAGAAAATTAAGCCAAGAACAAAATAGATCTCTATGTAGCTCATCAAATACTCTTATTTAATTTCATGAGCCTTTTGACATATATTTAACGAGCAGTTCTCAATTAGAGGCTTTCAATTTAAAATAGACATAATGGCTGTAATTAGGTTATTTCGTCTCTCTCTAGTCTGTCGCTAGGAACAAAAATAGCTAGACGTAGACTTAAACAGAAATTTAATTTTATTATATGAAAATAATACTTAAGTGGGATCAGGGATCTGTGTAGCGTTGGATTTACTTTTCCATTTTTTCCGTGGATGTCGCGAGAGGCGACTAAGGAAAACACGTTTAGGTATGCTTTAGGCTACAGATAAGCAATCAGTCACCAGTATTTTATTTACCTAACTTAGAACTTAAAAAGTATGTGTGAAAATAAATATGTAATTAAAATTTTGTTTAGTGTTTCATGTGCTCTGCCCTTCCCATTCGGGAATGAGGACTCCATTAAAAAGATCAATAGAAGTTTCCGCGAATTATACTGTGTTCATTCAGATAATGTTCGTTTTATTCTTGAAATCACTAATCACTTGTGTACCTACTCTTGTAAGTTCATTGTTTTATTTACTTCATAAGAGATTTCAGCGTTAATTATAGAGATTTAGTTAGTTTATGCAACACAAATTCCTGTGGTAAGTCAAATGTTAAATCAGAGTTTATTTTGTAAGCAAGATATAAAAAGCGAATTTTTTTTTTATGATATTTTAATGCGCACACATACTGGTAGGTACAGTGATTTAACATTTTTAACTTCATAACCTACGTATACCACTGTTGAGCGTCCCTTCTTTACCTCCATATCCAGTCCACCGAAACTCCGATTGAACATTTAACTTACCACAGGAATTTGTGTTGCATAAACTAACTAAATCTCTATAATTAACGCTGAAATCTCTACCGTTCTCTTATCACCGAGGTGGCGTTCAGTTCGCCAAATATTGGCCTCGGAAATTGAGTATTGGCCGGCCAAGGAAGCGTTAAATTGAGGCCATCCTTCGGTCAACAAGCATAAACTAAAGGTGCCATAGTAAATAAGTTTGGCTGGGAATAAACTGTTTGTTTTAGTATGTTATTTAGTAACTGTTACTACGTATACTAGCTTACAATGATGGCTAGATGTAGTGAAAGCATACGCTGGAAGTTTTATTAAGTGTTAGTACACTTTAAATGTAGGTACAAATGTTACCTATTCTAGTTGACAAGTTCAATTGGATTTTCGATTTCTCATAATTTAAAAAATAACATTCACTTCTTTCTTTATTTGTGCCGTACCTACAACGTAGCTCTATCACTAAATTTAATGATTGTAAGTCATCGGTAGGTTCTCCACGCATTCCTTAGAAAAAATATTTTGACTGACAGACAGACGGCCAACGAAGTGATCTTACTAGGGGTCCTTTTTTCTTTCAGACGTATAAACCCTAAAAACTGACAATTCATCAAAAACTTTGAAAACTATCGCGTTTCATACGACGTTGTCGCAAACTACATCCTATATCACTTTCAATGAGTGACGTCACGATCCCCACTCACGTTTTTTCCAACACACATCAACAAGTCTCTCAACTCATACGTGCAGGCTACACAACTAGCACAATCTATCTCTATTACTATTACTCAAAATATAATTAGCTGGCTGTATGACACAAACAACGTAATAAACCCTCTGTGTTTGACATTCGGACGGCGCAATTTGAGCGGAGTAATAAACCGACAAATTAAACCACCAGAATTAAAATAGCTAATCAAAATGACTCATTTTGGTGGCGCAAAATGAGGTGAGCAGATTGTGAGGGTAGTTTGGCTGTGGATGTGGAGAGAATTGGGATGACAACGGTAGTTTTTAAAGGCTGCTTCTCCTAAGTAATTTTGTACGTGTTTTTAGAAAAAATTGAGCTGTAGTCATTCATAAATTCGTAATCCAAGGGCGTCAAATTATAATTGACACTTCAGAAACGTTTAACACATAATATATGGTTTTAATAATATCATTTTTAGCTAAGTCTCTTTCTCTCACACTTGGTTAGAGCGGGACGTATTTTTAAGGGTTAAAAATTATCGTAGACGGTAGAGGATGTATCAGCGCAGCGTACCTCGTGGCCATGGAAATGGAATCATAGCAGTCCATTTGAGTTGCGTAATGGCTGTATTTTACTCGCAAACTTAATTATCCCAAAGCAGTCGTGATATACGAGCAAGCCGGGTCACCGGCGGAAAAATACATTTATATCCCATTGATTTACAGCCGGATTCGTTAATTAGTTGATATCGGCTTATTTCGAGAATTTAGGCAACAGTTTGTTAATTAACAAAGGGGCTATTTTAATTTGATACGACAGGTACGGATAGGGTTTTGTGTTCGGGGTGATTTTGAAATATTGCGCGGCGGGGCGAGCTCCGAGCTTGGTCTAATTTCAGAGCTCAGGGGGAGTTTAAAAATGCAGCGCGGATTCGGTATTTATTGTGTCCCTATTGGATTCGTCAATGCAGTGTTCTATAAAGCTGTTCCCTAGAGATTTGGTGCTAGAAAACGCTCGTAATATCGGAGATAGAGTTCCGTGTCAATGTTGGTTAGTTGACTTCGTAGACTCGGCAGCAAGCTGCGTTTATCATCGTTGATAGCCTCATATCCATTTTTTCGGTCAAATATGTTACCAAGTGGAGGAGACCATTGAGGAACCAGTGGTCCGAGGAATAGTTAGCGTAACAGATCGTGAGAAAATTTGCCTATGACAACTAGTAAGAAAAAAGCGGCTGAAAACGACTCATCATCACTATGTGAATGTACAAGAAGATCGTCAGAAAGGAGTGTCATCCTGGTGTGAAGCTTGCCAACAACACTTAAAGAGACCACGACCACTCTGTCAAGAGTGTTACCGACATAGAAGAAGGAGATGAAGCTGTTATTTAAGTATATAAGTAGTTATTTAATAAGTAGTTATTTAAAACACAAAAACTGTTGCGAAATTTTTATAAATAATTATGTAACGATAGCTGTTTTTACTCCAACCAGAAATACACTTAAAACAAGTTGCATGGGTCACACTCCTTTGCCTCCAAACCTGCAAAAAAAAGCTACGGCACTGACCGATAGATCGCCGCCATAGAAGGGGTGTATGACGAAGGTCTCGTTGCCGATGTGTATGACCCCGGAGACGCCGTTGCACGTGTGGAACGCCGCCGACGCCCCCGGGTAGTCCTTCACGGTGCCGTGGTAGTAGCAGTGCTCGATTTCCTGGGGACAAAAGTTAAAACTGAGTTAGGCTCAATTCACACCAGAAGAGCCGAGCGGCGCAGCGCGGCGTAGCGGAGCGCAGTTTCAGTGTCATGAGAATTTCAACTTTATTTTCATTACAATAAGACTTATTATCGCATGAGAAACTCTAACGATGCGCGCGGATGCCCGCGAATCCGTGGGAATTCCAGCGCATTATATAAACAAAGCCGTGCGACTGCACGAGCTGTCGCGGGAATGCCCGAGGATGCTCGAGTAGTCGCGACGGCCGCTGTCAATATGTAAATTCTAGCGACTTCCTACGCATTCCAGCGGCTTCTCGAACAGTCGCAGGAATCCTCGCGCATTCTCCACGGAGCGGGTCGCTCCGCTACGCCGCGCTGCGCCGCTCTTCTGGTGTGAATTGAGCCTTAAGAGGTCAAAAGGAGAACACGCAATAGCGGCATTTGTTTTATTCGTGTGATGTCGAGCTAAGAATATAACCTCTGCATTTCTTCTATGTATTTCGTAACAGATGACAAATATAAGGTATGGTTTAGGCGACAGGCTAACCTGTTTCATTTATACCTCTTTCATCAATGTTTCAACCTAAAGGTATGGTAAAAGTGGCTACGAAACACGAAGTACCTACTCGTGGTTTGCACTACTTATGTAACGTTTGTGTGCTCTGCAAACCCTATTTGGAAAGGGCGTGAAGTAATGTGTGTATGTATGTAATGTGTGTATGTATGTAATCACGCCTATTTTCCAAAACAGGGTAAGTAAAGCACACGAACCGTTAACCATTTTCGTATTTAGAAAAGTTAAAGGATGAAAGGCAAAAAAATGTGGACGTTGAGACGAATTTTAAAAGGTTATATTGATATTTCATGGCAGTAGTCCAAGGAACACTCAAGTATAAGAAGTACCCAAAATTCCGTAGCCAAAATGCATTAACCATTATTTCATAAACCGATGCTTTAGCACTCGAAAATATAATACAGAACGATCTTTAATTTAAAATTCGTAATCCCCCATAATGGGGCCGACCGCTATTCATAGCTAATAATAACCGAAACACGGGCGACGTTAAAAATTACAAAATTCAATAAAATACTCTGAGGGAGCAATTTTGCGCTCGGCGGGGTCTAATTTGTCATTCACGAGTATCGTCCTTTTGCTGAGACGTGCGGTGGCCGGAGAGACGGGAGGAGCGGAAAAACTTTACAAGGCTTCCTTGAGACTAATTTCACTGCGGTGATGGTGTGCGACGACGGGAAGATCCTGTGTACTCCTGCTTTCCTAGTATCGCGAGTTTTAAGTATTTAGCCTTGAGTAGTTCAGCGGCTTCTGTTTATTATATAAACATCAATAGCTTAGACACATACACATACATCTAAATACACACGGCTTATGCTCAATGACACCTCAAATGAATTTTTGTTAAAATTCAATTCGCAAATGAGCACAGAACTTTCTCATTCCTCTCGAAGTCGTCATAAGAGGCGACTCAAGAAGTAGTTTAAAAGATATGTTTTGAGCGACACTAACCTCTTGTTATAATACCGATTTTCTCATTTATAACCTAAATATATTATGCTAAAATTGAATGCGTGGCGTAGAATGGTCACGGCTTTATTCACGGAACATTTCGTGTGCTCTATCTACTTGGGAATACAAGCGTAATGTGTGTGTATCTCTAAATGCATACTGTAGTCAATGGGCTGTCACTACTAGACTGTCACTACTAGAATCACCTTGTCCACCATGAATCCTAAAAATTGCTGACAATGGTCTCAAATGCAAACTAGTCAAAACCTTGTCCATGTAACGTTTTGTGTCCATTAACTCTTATGGAAATACTGGTATTAGCTTTACGTATGTACGACTTACTGTAAGTCTGTAGCAAACTTCACGCCGCACAAAAACATCGAATATCTTTTTTCTAGCGATCCTCGCAGCTCTTGCCTATAGCCTTAGCCGAAACCCCATTTGCAATTAGGTTGCGTTCTTTTTTCATTCTGCGGCACTGCCAATTATGGCGAATGAACGAATGAAAGACCGGCCATCGGGCTCGCAAGAAATTGTGAAGGTTCCATTCACCGTTGAGATGAAAAGGGATACCTATGTGAATGTCATTTTGGTAATTTTCGGGGCTCCGTGCCAAGTGGAGGACCTTTACGATGTAAAAGTTTTCTATCTTCTTGCCATGGTTGATAACGAATGTCTCAGGAACTACAAGTTCCATCAGCATGAACGATGCACGTATTAAGGTTGATTATTCCAGTGTTTCAGTTCATTTGTCTGGACACTTTTCTACAATATTAGCCGGGTATTGTGATAAGTTATTAAGTTACCTACAAGAAAAATTGCACTTTTAAATAATCGAAAATGACATCAATCTGCAGACAAATGAGGCAGTTGGAACTCTCAAATCCCCGTCCTCTTTTTCTAAGTTTATCGAATGAAAAATCTGAAATAATTCAGTACGATAGACGTCTACATAAAAAGTTTTTTTTTTAGATTATACATGTAATACGAAATTGCATCAGTTTAGAAGTTGCACTACATCTGACCACAGATGTCGTTAAATGTCACTCCGAGAAATTCGTAGAACGTCGCTCTGAACAGTAAACCCTCGGTATTCGAGGTGGACTCGCGCTTGACCGCTTTTTAGCGTATCCGCGGTTTCGTTTTGTCTTGTTTAATACGGTAATTCAGGTAGTACGGGACTTTCAAAGGTTTAAGAAAGAAGCCAATTAATAGGAGTGTTCTTGGAACTTGAATGCGGGGTCAAAGAATGTAAAGTTACCTCAGTGACTTGTGAAGTTTGTGCGGTAAAAACGAAAGTACCGCTTGTACGATTTTCTTAACAAATAAGTAATTCGTAATTTACGAAATTTAGTACATAAGTATTTCAAGACTAATTTTGCTTAATTCTGTCCGAAAATGCGATTTTTGACCACGTACAACCATTTAACAGAATTAACGGTATTTGAAGACGTTTTCACACAAATTATACTAACTGAAACATAACATAATACTACAGTGAGACTCACTCATAGAAATATAAAACGTCTTTACACCTAAAATGGGGCGTCTAACCGCTCATGGATCAAGTTTTTTTCCGAAACATGTCGATCACATCTGTATTCTCACGAAAGACAAAACTATGATTATTTCACTTTTTATGCCACTGCCAACATTTTTTCCGGATTTAAGTTAACAGATTTCCAGCATGTCGTCCAGAATTATACCTTAACCACCTTACGACACGATTATTAAAAAAATCGATAATTTCCAGAATAACATTGTTAAACTCTTCAAAACGCGATCGCAGGAAACCGGTTCACATTTAACGCTCATAGACGTAGACTGCTCAAGATCCCGCGTGCAATATTAATATTATTTCCGAGCATAAAATCATTTCATATTTTGCTCCACTCGCTCTTCCAGCAAGTGGAAAATAGATAAAACGCACAGAATCATCCACAGGGGAGCGGCGGCCGTTCGCGCGTGAATCTGCTCCGCGATACGCTAGCGTTTCTGAACGCGATTATCCGTCCGTCCTATTCTGGGATACAACAACACTGGTTTCTGAACGTGCTTTTGTTAAAATAAACTATCGAGATTATTTCAAAGAAGAATGACTGAGGAGCATAAAGACGAGAGACGATGTGGGAATTTTATCAGAGAAGTGTTCGGCTCAGTCAGTATAGTGGTCATAGTGAAACAAAGCGGATCTATTAATTTTTTTACATTGAGGTCAGCTCGACATGTTTCGGACCAATTCGTGACACGTCATCTTGAGCTTATTATGAGAGAGTATCATGGTAGTTTTATGTCAGTGGTTGGCAATAATCTTGGAGAGATTTTAAATGGTGGGGTAAGTTCACACATCGTTTTTGGAAAGTTAATGCGATGTGCGAAATCTTATCAACTATATAAATGTATGTAAAACAGCACGAAGTATTTAGAATTCAAGTTTTGAGTCCCTTACTTCCTACTAAATGGCACCAAATTGCCACAGAAGAATTTACCAAAGACAACGCTGGATCTTTGAGAATCACAAGGTGAATCGACGTTTGATTACTGCACAGTTCCATCAAGTACTTCCTTCAAGGGTTCCGTAGCCAAAAAAGTTCAAGTACCACGGCCAAACCTAAACGATGAAACGAAAAAAAGTGAACAATTCGTCGCTTTAATACTAAACCGCCGCATCACAAAAAATTACAAAAACGGTTTTATTGCAAAAATAGGTTTAAAACTGGTTACTTTAATTTATCACACAAAGACTCTCGTCGTTTTCGCAGTTTAAACAACAAAAATACCAATATGCCTGTTTGGCACTGTGCAATTTTGTGCATAATTTCAGAGCAAAGGTGCCGTTTTGTTACTTGCGTCCCGACAGTCAATGCGAGCGCTCACCACTTTAGTGTAAAAGGGACGTAACACCAAAACGCCTTCGATTATCGCAGAGGATTTAACATCTAAGATGCCTTATTCCAGATTGCGCCTGTTTAGTTCATAAAAATTACGCAAGTATAATGTTTTTTTTTATATCTAAGGTGGCAGATTTTGTGATGTGGCTTTGTCGCTCTGAGAATTTTATAATAAAAGGGCCTTATTTCGGATTCCGCCTGTTTAGATCTGAAAGTTTACAAAAATTCAATGCTTTTTACATAACTAAAGTGGCACGTTTTGTGATGTGACTATATAGCTCTAACGATTTTATATTAAAGGGGCCTTATTCCAAATTTCACCCATTTTTAGGTCCGAAAATTTGCGTAAGTTTAATGTTATTTAAATTTCTAAGGTGGCACATTTTGTTATGTGACTTTGCTGTTCAGAGGATTTACCCTGTATAAGGCATTATTTCAGATTGCAACGAAGATAATTTTATTGTTAGAATATTATTTATTAGTTGATTTTTGGACGATTTAATTTATGCATCATTAATGACTGATCACTAACGCGTTGTTTTACTCCAGGGCAAAAACTGAGCATAGTAGATTTATTTTTCTGTTCATCATCTGATTCTTTTTCTTCTTTCATATCTTGGAAATGTTTAACCAAGTCTAATGAAAGTGATCACTATCCCATTAATTGAACACTACCTAATCATGTTATGAAGACTTTAGGTACAGTCATTACCCTCGTTGTGAGGAATGGTGGTTTCAGCGATATGTTGGAGCACAAATTTCAATAATCTGCAGAAGTACAGCCATTTGAAAAAATGCAGCCGAAAGCGATTGTTATACACATCATAATTTTTTTAAATTGCTATACTTATCCTTACTTCCTTACTATATTAATATTATAAATCGGAAAGTGAGGTTGTTTGTTCCGCTTTCACTCTGTAACTACGGAACCGATTGCTTTGAAATTTTACAAACGTAAAGTTAGAAGTCCGGATTAAATAGTAGGGTACTTTTTATCCCGGAAAAAAATGATGTTCCCGAGGGAATGTTCGCTTTATACCGCAATTGTAACCGAATTCCACGCGGGCGAAGCCGCGGACGGAAAGCTAGTACTGAATAAATATGTTGTAGCTGCCCCAAAAGACTTTTTAAAGAAAAATAAACTAGTGAGATGGTGTTATTTTTGAAGTTCTCTATCTCCTGGATCCCCTCTTGGATAAAATCAGGAGGTATAGAGGGTCATGTAATTATTGTAAGCTATTAGTACATTATGACTGATGCAAAGAACTCAAAAACATGTCTTATTATGTCGTTATTCTTAAAAAATAATTAAAAACACATTTAAAATTTTGAACGTTGAAAAAACTTTCTCATTTCGGAGTACTTTTAATTTTTTTATTCTGATTTTCAGAGAGTAATTTATTTTCGACATATTTTATTTTGTTTAGTTTTTTATGATGATTGTTTGGATATTTTTAAATATCGAAATAAAAGGCAATTACTCTTGATATATGCATTTTAATTACAATTTTCGAGATAATTCTTATCGTATTTAGATTTTATTTTTATGCTAAAGGGCCTTATGTGCTATTTTACGCTTTCAGTTTAGAGTTAGCGTAAAGTTGTATTTAAATACAAATTAAGAATTTAAATACGAATATTTTGAATATCTACACGGGCATATTAATTAAAAAACAAATGAACTAAATCAAAAAATCATGATGAAATTTTTAGAAGTCTCTCCTGTAAAATTATGCTCTTTTGACATACGGCGGTTTAGCAATAAAGCGACGAATTATAGAACGTCTAAGGCGGCAAAAACGGCACAACGTCATAGCGGAAAGTGAACACACTCAGCCAATGATTAATGATTCCCGCCGAAATTGTTAAGACATAAATTTATAACCGCGGGCTTTTTTAAGGGAATAATGTTATTGCAATAGACGTCGATTAATTCTCGCGCGAGGATTCCCGCGGGAGGGAGTCTTTGTTTATTGCACACAACACGTCTGTATTCCCAAATGGGATAGGCAGAACACACGAAATGGTACACAGATGAAACTGTAACTATGACACGATTTTTACACAGGTTTAGGTATGCTTTAGGCGTCAGGCTAGCAACTTGTCAGTATTATCTACGTCTTCCATCTGTTTTCAAACCTAACATTAAGCTAGAGGTGGCTGCGGAACGTGAAATAGTCATAATCATGGTTTTGTCTATGTCATGTTTTGTGTGCTCTGTCTAACCCATTTGGGAACGCAGGCGTGATTGTATGTATGTATGTATGATAATATGATTGGTAGCCACTTTGACCAGAATTCAGGGTTCAAAATTAGATAGGTACTTTAACCTAGTCCCTTAATCGCCTCTTATGACATCCACGGAAGAAATAGACAGGGGTTGTTCTAAACCTGATACGATATGGCATAAGATATCTGGTTCAGAAAATAAAAATATTAGTTAATCCATACTGAAAGGAGGCCTGTGTCCTGCAGTGGGACGTATATAGGCTGGATGATGATGATGATGATAGTTAATCCTTGCGGGTAGACAGAGACAACAGAGCGCCGTTTGCTTCTACTACCACACTTCTCTCGCTTTATTCACATTATATCCTTCTCGTCATACTTACATGCTCGACAGTTTCAAGTACTTCAAGTACTTCTAATTTGACCTCTCTTCAGGACATCGCTGATTTTAAATTTTGTAATAAAACGTGATAGTCTCAGGGTTTCGTCTGAGGCGAGTAATTTTTAATCCTATTACCAATAAATTAAGATCGAAACTAAATTGAAGGCGAATAATTAAAACCGGAGCAGACTTAAACGAGACTATTCAGTTCTTTCAATTCGTTAGTGTTAGCTCATTGATCCAGAATCTGAGGACGGCCTGAATTAAAAAATGCAAATGACTTGCTTATTAAATTTTAGTTTTTTCACGTACTTAATTGAAACCATGTTTAGGTAGACTTAGTAGGTATATTTTCAAAAAACACTTTTTATGTAACAATGCAGTGCTGTAAGTAGCTACGAAACGTGAAATAGCCATGGTATTGAGTATGTAGCGTATTGTGCACTCTGCCTAAATTAGTTTATAGTAATCTAACTTAAATTTCAATAAAATAGATACCACGAAATAACTTTTATTTTAGAAAAAAGTTGCGGAATGGACGTTTGCTCACCCACGACCTTAGAGCGTGACGGGTGCAGAGCGTCTAGTGTGTTCAATTCGATGGTGCAGTCGTTAACGAATACGTTTGCGAGTTGTCGCGGAATGTATGGAGACTTGTCGACCGTGGCAGTTGTGCAAACGTTCCGCTGGCGGCGCTGTCTCGCTTTCCATACAATTTTGCGATAACTGGCAAACGAATTCGTTAACGACTGCACCGTCGAAATGAACACACTAGACGTATGTACAGGTGTGCAAAGATATTATAAGAGTTCACTAAGTAAATTTAATCAAATAGACCGCTGGCCCATGTAGTAAAAAATATGGGTCATCTGAACAACCAGGTGACCTATCTAGAACGATATAAGGGCATAAAATAATAAGATTCAGCACTATGCCGTCATTTGTAAGCTGTCCAACTTAGTGCAGTTGAGAATTCAAAAGTACAACCCTCAATTATTTCCTCTTGTCGCATGATTTTTGTACGGGGTTGCGAAATAATGGATTAGAACTGGTATTGAAATAGTATGAAACTGGTGCCGAATAAAATGTTGAGCCACAAAGTCGGATTTTCTTTTTATTTTCAACTATTCCCAGGGTAAATTTTGTCGTTTGATTTTTTCAAACTTGAAAGATGAGCAAATAATGAGTTTGCAAGCCATACGATATATTTCAATTTTAAAAAATAGAATGTCTATTCGCACAAATTACTCACACATACTACAGGTGACTTACTTATGTTTTTCACCAATACAATAACGAGACGGGAACTGTTGTCACTGTCATAATATTATGGCAAGGTGAAACCGACCTTGTTGTTGCATGAGATTCAAATGAACATCGATCTTATGGGGGTAGACCAATTTCTTGCTGTGCGCAGCAGGTGAAACCCGGGAAACAAAAAAGTACTTAATATTTTTCATTACTCAGTCTCGAGGTTGAAAAATGAAACAGCAGTGCATGCCCCGGTGGGGATTCATTTCGCAGCCCAACAAAGACCGACAGACCCATAATTAAGAAACGCTCCAGATGAAAAATGAAGTTCACCGCTCTGCTAATAAAAGTTACGGAAACTGCTCCTTGATAATTTTCTGACAATTAAATGGAAAAATTTGAGGCTGCTTTGATGCAAGAGTTTACGCCGCAGTAAAGAGCAGAAAGCAAGTTTTGCATACAAAATTGTAGTGTTCCAGGTTTTTTGTGAAAAATGTTTGGGGATTACAAAGAAAATGAATAAGAAAAAGTTGTCCTCTGTGGTGTCGGGATAGAATAATACCCCTCTATTTCTTCCGTAGACGTCGTAAGAGGTGACTAAGGAAATAGGTTATGGTATATTTTAGGCGACAGGCCTAGCATCGTGTTACCGTTGTATCTCATAACTTAAAACCTAAAAAATATTCTTGAAGTTGCTATAAAATACAATTCATGGTTTTGACTATATGTAGCGTCCGTGTGCTCTGCCTACCCCTTTTGGGAATACAGGCGTAATGTATGTATGTATGCTAGGCTGGATTATAGGTTATTTACCTTTTGGTTCTAGGAATTACAACCCTCAACGGTTTAGATACAAAAAACACTGATCTAGATTTTCTGTTTGTTTTTATTCAGCAACCCGTTTGGAATGCTACCTAATAGTTTTATTTTCCCTTCTTTGCCCAAAAAAGTATATGAGACTACATTTGTAATTATTAAGCTGTCTAGTTTGTTTTACTTCTGTACGAGTGGGTAGCGCTATTCTGAATACAGAATAGACCAGCATATAAAACGCTACAGAATAAAAAGCAGAGCATACGACACGCTATATTTCCAAACCATGACTATTAAAGTATAAGTCCGCCCTTGTACCCACTTTACCATTTTGTACAAGTGGCTACTTGTAGTTATTATTGATATCAAGCACAAATTGCCAAAATGGCAAAAAAAGTCGCGTTTGTTGTATGGGAGGCTGGGAGCCCTACTTTATAGTTATTTCTTTTTGTTTTTTATTGATATGCAATTCAGTGCTTCAATTCTTGAGATGCAACCTAGTGACGGACAGACGAACAGTAATAGCGTGCCGTTTTTGCCTTTTGGGTACGGAACCCTTAAAAATCTGTCGTAATCCTGTAGGTATAAAATATATTAAATAAAAGAATGTCAAATGCCTATTTCGTACCATACATTACACTGGCAAGGCCGTGAACACTCTTTGAAGTTGTAATTTAAGTGTATTGTTGAAAAAGCCCTTCGTCGAGTTTCTAAGCAACTAGTACTTGCCTGTGACTTCATTTGGTTGAAGCAGAGGTCGGCAACCTTTTATCCAAAAGAGAATTATAATTTACTAGCTTTCCGCCCGCGGCTTCGCCCGCGTGGAACTCGGTTATATTGCGGTATTAAGCACAACTATGTATAAGAAAACTTCTCGTTTCAAACGACACACAGCGCCATCGATCTATCATCTATCGATCGATCGATATCGATCTATCGATCGATCGATATCGATCTATCATCGATTCATATCGATCTATCAAGCAAACTATATTTTTGTTTTCCCTCGGGAACATCAATTTTTACCGGGATAAAAAGTACCTTATTATTAAATCCGGACTTCTATCTTTATGTCTGCAAAATTTGAAAGCAATCGGTTTAGTAGTTACGGCGTGAAAGCGGAACAAACAAACAAACAAACAAACAAACAAACTCACTCACTTTCTGACTTATAATATTAGTAAGGATTCTTGCAATAAGTTGCTTTTACCTCCTTTTTTCACATGAAAAAATTTTATACTCTCAAGTAAAGAGTCAATTGAAACGATTACGGGTTTGATCTGTGTCACGTGACAAATACAGGAGTGATTTTATGTACGTAAGTTTTACAAATTTTACTGTCGTTTGATTGAAGTTGCGTGCTAGATATTTAATTTCCTGACACTTACCAACAGAAAATTTTCCGTGTGGTGTCGGTTTTAGAATCACACCCCTCCATTTCCTCCGTGGATGTCGTAAGAGGCGACTAAGGATATAGGTCAAGGTATATCTTAGGCGACATGCTAGCAACTTGTCACTATTATACCTACCAACTCAAAACCTAAAAATATGCAAGAAGTGGTCACGAGACGTGAAAGAGTCATGGTTTTATCTATGTAGCGTTTCGTGTGCTCTGTCTACCCCATTGGGGTATACAAGCGTAATCTATACTAATATAATAAAGCTGAAAGTTTGTTTGTTTGTTTGTTTGTTTGTTTGAACGCGCTAATCTCAGGAACTACTGGTCCGAATTGAAAAAATCTTTTTGTATTGGATAGACGAAACATTGAAAAATGCGGGAAAAACGGGGAAAATTAGTCACTATTCCACGCGGACGGAGTCGCGGGCACAGCTAGTGTATGTATGTAAATATTGATGACTTTCTATAGACGTACCTGATAAGTAAGCAAGTCCTGATTTGTGTCTGTCTTTTTGGCGTCTCCCGAACATCAGTTTAGTGGGAGATAAGTTAATCTATACAAAGAGCCTCATAAGGATGTAAGATGTTTAAGCGTCCTCTGGTAAACGAAGAGCTCGTGATCTTAAGTTGGGTGGCCATTTTGTGATCAGCTTTGTTCAACTTATACATGTTTAAGAAATAATGTTATGTATTGCGTGTGGTGTCGGGTTTAGAATAACACCTCTCCATTTTTTTCGTGGATGTCGTAAGAGGCGAATAGGGAAATAGGTTACGGTACATATTAGGTGATAGGCCAACAAACTGTCACTTTTAGGCATTCCTCTTCCATTTGTTCTTAAACTCAAAATGGTTACAAAACGTGAAATAGTCATTGTTTTGTGCTTACCCCTTTTAGGAATACAGGCGTGATGGATGTACGTATATTTCAGACGATCGGCTAGCAACCCGTCACTTCGTTAAAAAAAAAAACTAGAAATGACCTCAAAACGTGTGCTATGCTACCCCATTTGAGAATACAGTCTAGTTGTATTTTACTTGTCATGGTAACACGGCTAGCCCGAAACATGTCGAGCTAAACGTGATTTAAAACGTGAGTCATCCGTTCCGAGGATGCAAAATTGCATGGATAGCTTAGAGGCGGCAATCGTTTGGCGTCAGAAGCCGTATTTCGATAACCATCACATCACTATCGCACGGCGTAAACAGCTTCAAACGACTTTCATTTGGACTTGTCCATGCAATTTTGCATCCCGCTGTATCTTTATTTTCTAAATACAACTGGCATGTTGCCACGAAGATAATACTATGAAATCGTCAAATATAAAGTTACCACTCCGACTTTGTCTCACCAAAACTGGCCACCGCGGCACCTGAAGAAAACTTACACACGAAAGATCGGGCACGTCAGGCCCGCCCTTACTAAATTAAACAAGGCGGTGGGAAAATTCAATCCAATCTAAACTTCCTTCAATCCAATTTGAATTTCCTCACCTCCCCCGAACGGTTCACATCTAAGCAATTTATTTCCAGCCGCCCTCAGAAGTGTATACGTCAATTTGTGTACTCACTCAGCAATATCAGTTTACGGCACTTGTTTTTTTGTCGCTGGCGAACGCAGTGCGTCGTTTGGATTTCAAACGTTACCAGGTTTTGTAACAATACGTATAGGTACATACTTCAGGCCTGTTTCCTCAAACGAGGTAGGCAGAGCACACGAAAAGCTACATAGACAAAACCATGACTATTTAGTGGCCACATCTAGGATATTTTTTTATAAGTTTTGAGCTGTCAGGTATAATAGTGACAGGTTGCTAGCCTGTCGTCTAAAATAAACCTTGACCTAATTCCTTAGTCGCCTCTTACGACATCCACGGACGAAATGGAGAGGTTTTATCCCGACACAGGTTTTGTTTCATATTTTTGATATTTCGTATAAAGAATCACCGTCAGTTGTTTCTGATTTCGCTACCACAGTAAAACAAAATTAAATCATCTACGTAAACCACGAAATATTATGCGGCACCGTTACCAAAATTGATAAAACGTTCATAACGGCAAACAAGCGTCAGTACCATAAAACATTATTAAGTGGTCAGGGCATATAAATGGAAATTAATATGTGCCGGTGTTTCTGTAATTAAATCCCAGGGAGTTCGGTAACATCGGTTATTTCAAAAGCGTGTAACATTTTAACTATCTGTACGGTGTTCTCGTGTTTATTTTGTTCAATATTGCAATTGCAGGTGAATGAGTTTGCAATGTAAAGGGTTGCAGATTGAGCGTTCCGGAACTAAAGGATATGAAGAATACATACAAACATAAAATATAACACATCTGAATTTCCAAATAGAGCAGCATACGAAGCGTTACATAGTCTGAACCATGACTATTTCTAGTTTTGTAGCCACTTTCAGCGTAATTTTGAGGTTTCAAGTTAAGTAAAAGAGGTAAAACATTATAGTGGCAGACATCGACTGTAGTACAAGAGAAAAACAACAATTTTACGAGATAGTTTGAAAGGTTCCAACATCTGTAACGTTCTCATTAAATTTCTAAATGTTCATGATATTTTGAACTTGCCAAGGAAATGTATAGAAAGCTGCACGTTAAACGCAACTTACCTACAAAGCAACCCAGACGGGTATTTAAAAGCATTTAAATCGAAACAAGAACCGCGCCAGGGGCACAATGGAAACGCCTTTATCCAAGCAAAATGTATTGTTTTTGCGAAAACGTTTTTATTTTGTATGTTTTCTAAATTGAAAACATTTCTCATTTCATCGTTCAGGATTAAATTGCGATTGGCTTTCGCGATTGCACAGATCCTATTTCCCTATCGGAGCGCGGGAACCTCAATTTGGGGCTGCCCGAAACCGATACGACTTAGGCGACAAGTGCGAACGTGCCAAACTAGCCCTCATCCCTTCACTCCCAGAGTCCACTGGGGCTGCAGCTTTCGTTATCACGGATATACTGCTGATGATGAAAAATTGCAAGGGCATCGGTTAATGTCTTAATTTTTCGTGAACATTTTTTGGATGGGAATTTCGGCCGATTCCACGCCTTATAAATCAAGCTGTCGCATTAGAAATGTGAAATTGATAATCGGATTTCTGTCAGAGCGTGTTTCTTGTGGAGTTGTTACTACAAGAGTCGGGCAATGTGGTCTATCCCTTTTTTCTAAATAACTAATTTGCATATTTTGCATGTCCCTTATCAATAATGCCATATGTCTGTCACTTTTGAAAATTCAATGTTAGGAACATGTTCATCTGATAGGTTTTTTTTTAATTGTTGATTATTTATTTAGTTTACGGTCCATGAAAGAAGTCCATGGAAGAAATGGAGAAGTGTTATTCTGTCCCAACACCACACAGATAGACATGTTAAAGTAAAACTTCGTGATTTTCATCGGTCTAAAAAGATGAGATACAAGCTAAATAGGAATACGTAGCAGAGAACCACCCCTGTTTATAGCTTCAATGTTTAAAACAACTTCATAAAATCCAGAGCTCCAAGCAAGAATTTTTATATTTTACATTTATACGACAAGAGCTAAACTAAGACCTACGCCCGCGATCCTTGAAGCAGGAAGGTCAACGATATATTTCCTCACGAATTTCCGCATCGCAAACGGATTAGCGCTGAGATGTCCGGCCGAGCTGGCAGACGTACTATCATCCCGCTTACACTCACTCAACAAGCGTAAGCAGCATGAGACAGCATGAGCTTAAGCTAAGCTAGTCGAAAGTCCTGGAACGTTTCGTTTATGCAAAGAGCGGGGGTAATCGTAAAAGTGTATCGGTTTGGGAGCGCCGGAGTTTCATAGTCATTGATTTAAGAGGTACAGACGTGGCGCTGCTCTGCCGCGAGGCCAAGATGAGTGCTTGGGTGATTTTTCAGTTGAGTATAATAATACCTACATGGATTACGCCTGGATTTCCAAATAGGTTAGGCAGAGCACACGAAACGTTACATAGTCTTTTAAATTTTGTAATGGTTTTCATTACTATTTTACGTTTCGCAGCCACATAAAGGATAATATTAGGTTTAAACAAGAATAGTGACGTGTTGCTAGGCTCTGTTGCTTTGAACATACCTTAACCTATTTGCTTAGTCGTTTCTTATGATATCGACGGAAGAAATAGAGAGATGTTTTTCGAAATCAGACCCCAGGCGGGTATTAATAGTATAGTTGTCTAATGGCCTGTGCTTGGATGCTGTAATTGACTGAACAGTGTGTCAAGAAAAACTGTACACAAATAAGTCTACTGGCGAGTAGTTTCAGTTCTATAAAAACTGAAAATGTCGACTAACAGAATCAAGTTTCCATCTCCAAATATTGTTCAGCTGTCACTGACCATTACACTATCTTGCGTAACAGTCTCGTAAGACAAATTTGTCTCTTTCTCTCCGTAAGCGAGTTGCCATACTTTTCTCAAGATGAAACAACGTGGCACATCTTTTCTTCTGAACATCGGCGACTCCGCGCTGTGAGTTACTGTCTTGATTTGAAGTTGGAACGGGGTTGTTGACCCTGGGAATGTATTGTCGGATGCACAGACTTATACCAAATAGATGACTCAAGTTTAAACTTCGCGTGTCAAAATGGAAGCCAAAAGGAAGAGCAATACTCTTCCTTTGACACGTTTTAATTTCATTTTGTGCCACTTAGATTAGGTTTAACTACCCAGAAACAGGACAACTTGAATAAGGCGGCGTCACCTTTGAATCGGTTTCATTCGGCCTGTCAATTCCTATCACTAAAGTGCTCATGTGACGTTACAGTAGGTAGAGAAAAAGTGGCACGCTTGGTTTTCATACAAATGAAGGAACTCGCGGTATCTATTTCGATATAAGTCTGTGGTCGGATGGAAGAGCAAGTCATTTGACGCTTCAATCAGGTCTGTGGGAGATGTGTTTTGTTTAACACTCGCCCTCAAAGGAGCCGTATGAAACGGAAATTCTATTTGTATCTATTGCTCTCGGTTCCGACAGTTTTGTCCGGAGCATTTTGATACATGCATCACGTCTGTATTCTTAAATGGGGTAGGCAGAGCACAGGAAACGCTACATAGCTAAAACCATGACTATTCGCGGTTTGTTGCCACTGTTAGCATAATTTTAGATTAAAACAGTAATAGTGACAGGTTGCCATGCCAGCCTGTTGGGTAAAGCATAATGTTACCTATAGTATACCCTATTTCCTATGTCTTAAACCTATTTCTTTAGTCGTCTCTTATGACATCCTTTCGATAATAACAAAAACAATCCCAAAATAAATAAAAAATCATACTTAGTCTTGCCAAATTACAGTTGCATTATTTTTCATTTCAACACTTAATTAAGCATGACAAGGAGTCTATAAAGGTAAAGCCCAAAACTCATTCTTAACCCAACACCACACGGAAGAAAAATGCACTTACAAAAAAAAGCTTAAGCGGTCCCAGTGTACCACTGACCTATTTTATTTACTTAGAAAAAAGCAATTTGCAATCCCGGCTTGCAATTAAACCCGGCATTGCGACTTAGTCGGTTTAATTAAAGTTGGGTCGATCTGTGCCGGCCACTTGTGGCAGGTGGGCACGGATTACCACGTGATCTAGCCGGGGTAAATTAGATTCGATTTGATGAGATTAGATTTGATTTGATAAGATTATGTTCGAAAAATAGAAGTGGCTGCAAAGCGTGATATAGAGATAGCCATGGTTTTGTCTATGTCACGTTTCGTGTGCTCTGCCTACCCCATTTGGGAACACAGGCATTGTATGTATTTATTAAAGAAATAAACCAGTCTAAATAACGTTAATGTTGGGTAACGGCCCACAGTGTGAGAGGGTTCGGGCTGTAGCTGTAGTTCTCACGCGGGTCTACTACGGATTGAGAACTTCACGCACAACATTGGATTACTTCGTAGCTGTGTGCAGGTTTCCTCACGATATTTTTCTTCAGTGGTTAGATCGGGGTAAATATCAAATTCGATTTTGCACATAAATTACGAAAACTTCAAAGTATGGTTATTTTAGATTGTTTTTTATTACTTTGGATTATTTCGTCTTTACACCTTGACTGTCCGTCAACCACTGTCACCTTTTAGGCCGCGATGGGTGCCGCTCGCCGATTACCGTATTTTTTACAGTTTTGCGGTTTCTGTCAAATTCATACGACAACGGAGTTGCAGAAGCAGCTAGTGATACACTCAATGTATCAATTTTGAGCATCTTATGATTCTCCGTAAAACAAATGAGATGGCCGAGGAAAAAGTTCTTAACTACAAATCAAACCCATCCAAAACTAAACCCCAAAGTAAACGACACCTGATACTTGAAAATAATGTTTAATTTTTGGAAAAACTTTCACTTTAGCCGAAAACGTATCCAATAATTAAAAGTTTATCCATCGCTCATTGGCTGGCGGACCTGTCGTCCTGTCGTCCTCCGGCCAATCATTTTAGCCGAACGTCGATAAAACTTGGACGATTC
Organism: Adoxophyes honmai; assembly: GCA_005406045.1. Classification (NCBI taxonomy): domain Eukaryota; kingdom Metazoa; phylum Arthropoda; class Insecta; order Lepidoptera; family Tortricidae; genus Adoxophyes; species Adoxophyes honmai. The sequence continues at coordinate 69,381 of BHDV01058883.1, read as the reverse complement.
ATCAGCGAGACAATTAAAGTGTTGAGAAGGTCCTAATTGAGTTTCGTGGAAATTTTCGTATCGGAACTTGGCTTAAGAACTCGAGATTAAGATGGCCGATGGCTCGGGTCTGATTGTTTTTCAATAACTCGCCGATTATACCGGGCTTTCGACTGAGATTAATACAGTCGAGTTTTTAGCGGCCACGGATACGAGTTTCATTTGCTGGATTGCGTTGGCGGTTAAAGGCTGATAGAGGAACTCGTTCACGTGTTTTCGGAGGTGATTTGTCACAAATGTTTAGAATTGTAACTGACAGTTTTGCAGCATTGCTAGCTGACATCTTCCTGCAGTGTTATTATTTAACTTGGGAAACTTATACATACAGCCCTAAAGAGAAACGTAAAAGTTGAGGAATGCTCTATTTTTTTTATAAAGTAGGTGACTATTGCATGAGTTACGGTAGGTGTGCGTGGTGTGGGCAACTGTGATTCGGTACCGCTTTGCTTTTAGAACAGGACATGATGGCGTGAAAACCTGAGTTCAACACGTTGCTTTGGTCCTTGGGCCAGAAATTCATTTAATTAAATGTCTTCTCTCTGAAAAATTGTTTTTGAAAAATTTACTTTCTGCCAAGTTTTTTATACATTTGCTACTATTGAGTTGGGAGACCCACTGCTGGTCAGATGCATTGTTTACCGACCTACCATAGAACCTATTTACAATGAACGTCATATGACATTGCATTGCTCGGCATAAGGAATTTGTTTTACGTTTATTGTGACACCATTCTGCGGTGGATCAAGAATCCATTAGTTCGACTTAAGATTTCCTTTGCCACTATTAAAAATGTACTGCATACTTTATAGGCAATTGATTGGTTGCGGGAATAAATTATTTCCGTCTTATCTTGTCAAAAGAAAATCGAAATCTTGTCAAAAAAAGTACCCAAAACCGAGCATGTATGAAGAGACTAATGAATGTTGATGAAGCAAAAGAGGTACGTCAGGATCGTAGAAAGTAAAACAAAGTTGTCTCTGCCTAAGTGCCTACCCCCGTGGGAAAGAGGCGTGACGGTATGTATGTGTATGTATATTGTCTAAATTATGAAAAAGCATTTTCATTTACAAAATAATGTAACGAAGTCACAGCACCATAATAGTTTAAACAATATTAAATTCTAAAACACAATTACCCAGCCTATTCCGGCGACGTGCGTTTATTAATTATAATTACACCTTAATTAGTATTTATTAGGTAATAAAAATACCGGCTAATTCGGCCGTTGAATAGCGGCGTAATTGATATTAAATAGCGACCCGGCTTATAATATTATATTCTATATTTACCATTAAAATTGAGGATTAATTTTAAGATCGTAGCTTCAAGTATTTGAATAAAGAAAAGAAGGGAAGTGGCGAGACGTGTTTTTTTGAACAAAAATCTTGAAAAAAAGATCAAAAGCATTTCTGTGTGGTGTCGGGTTAGAATTTAGAATATCACCTATCCATTTCTTCCGTGGATGTCGTAAGAGACGTCAAGGGAAGTAGGGTTAGGTACACTTTAGGCGACAAGCTAGCAACCTGTAATTGTTCTGTATAGTTAACATCCACACACACATACCCATTGTTCAGCTGATGATCCATTCTTACTTGATTTTTTACGAGTGATTCGCAACAAAAAACAAAAACTAAAGCCGGTACACACCACCTTAACAACTGAAATAAAGGCCAACGTTGTTTCATTAAAAAACCATGACATAATTAAAAGAGCGTAAACATTTGCCTCCGCTCATAGCGTTTATTGCAAATAGGAATGTCTACCAGTCCATAATAAAGGAGTCTAGATAAGTGTCCTTCAGCTAAAACGGTCGCGGAATTAAGTGCGCCGCTCTGCCGTTTCCGAACAGTTATTCCGCGGAATATTGCCCTGTTTTTGTGAACTTTCTAATATGCGGGTTGTTTGGAGAATAATAATTAAGTGCTTCGCTTGTTGAGTTTAGCCGTTCTTTTGTTATTTTTGAGCACGCTAATGTATGCCGATGTTTTTGATAAGTACTTTTTAGTGAACTGTTTGCTTATACAAAAGGCATTTGCGCGTGAAGAAGTAGGTAACAAACGTTCACACGCACTCTCAATAACTTTTGCATTTACATACATACGTTCACGCCTGTGTTTCCAAATGGGGTAGGCAGAACACACGAAACGTGACACAGATAAAAACATGACCATAAATTTTAGGTTTGAAAACAGATGGAAAATGTACCTATAACAGTGACAAGTTGCTAGCCTGTCGCCTAAAGCATCATCATCATCAGCTTATATACGTCCCACTGCAGGGCGCAGGCCTCCTCTCAGTATGAGAGGGCTTGGGCGATAGTTCCCACGCGGGCCCAGTGCGGATTGGGAACTTCACTCACAACGTTGAATTACTTCGTGGCTGTGTGTAGGTTTCCTCACGATGTTTTCCTTCACCGTATAGCTCGTGATAAATATCAAATTTGATATCGCACATAAATTCCGAAAAATTCGGAGGTGCGAGCCCGGGGTTTGAACCCACGACTCTCTGCTTGAGAGGCCACAGTTCGAACCGCTGGGCTATCACGGCTTTTTTAAAGCCTAAAGCATACCTTAACCTATTTTCTTCGTGATCTTTTACGACATCCACGGTAGAAATGGAAAGGTGTCTAACCCAATAGCACACAGGCATACCTAATATTAGTGTGGCTAAATTAATAGTAGTAATATCCTAACCTAAATTTAAACTCCTACCGTAGTAACGTCCACACTAGTGTTTTTGGTTACCATAACGCGCAACAGTAACTGATACTCGCAGGTGAGTACCCAGGCTTATGTGCATCTTTTCTCAGCGCACCGTTTAACTTGCACGGCTTCAGCGTGTGCATAGATATTTGTGTACACTAGCACACCACGTCAAAGAGTCAATCGCGATCTCAAAGCAATAAGCAGTGCAGCTCACCGACCGAGAGTACTTCAAAAAATCTAAAAGATTGCCTTCCTTTGCTTTGGGCACACCGCAGCCCGTATCCAAGTTATTTGATGTTTTATCGATGGATCACGGATAGGACCGCTAATCTCTCACGGTTTGCGATGGACCAAGGATGGTTTAAAGAAATTGCGGGTTTTGTACCATCGCGAACAGGGATTGTTGAGCCACTTACCTATGTTTGTAACTCGGTCGTGCAATACTAATCCAATAGCTAACATCTAATCGGTCACATCGGTCATTGATTACACGTCTAAATTGCGAACAGTGGCAAGTGGCTCAACAATCCCGGTTCGTTACTGTATGTTTGACGTAGACGAACTAAATATACAGTTGACCAGTTTGGAACGCGCTTTAAGTGTCAATGATCATTTTGGAATAAGAAAACGAGGAAGTACCTATGTTTAGGAAAAACTTATGCTGTAAAAAAGTGTTTTTTTTTTCATTCCGCGCTCGTGACAAAAGTAGTGAATATGATGACCAAAATATGGGTGGTATAGTAAAATGTGTCAGATTGCGTCAAGCAGTCGCACAAACTAAGCATTGATGCGTAGTGCGCATTGGGACTCGTTGCTCCCGATGATAGGTCACGAATTGACCCGAAACGTGTCGAATTGATCTCGATATTAATGAGTGAGTATATCTGTTTCGTTTAATTAAGAGTGAGTCTCATTGTAGATTTATATTTTTTCATACTAAATATTTCATATCTAATACTACAGGATCTCAATCTCAATGTATTGCCGTTCCATCCGTGAACTTGCACTGATATTTATCAAACAAACAGAACCATAATAATGCATGCAAAATTTATTTCACTCTGCAAACGAGCACGTTTCCTTTGCTACGTTTTGATGTTTAAAAATATTTTATTATTTCCATTTGAACTACGCTGTTTACATCCATTGCAGAACTTTGAACTGAATGTTTGTACATTTTTGTAGTCAAGTCAAGTGAGACACAGAATGTAGTTTCAATTTATGAAAAAAGGAGAAAATAGTCAAACAAGTATGGAAATTAAATGTGCTAATGTTAGGTACTGACATCACCTCTCCATTTCTTCTGCGGATGTCGTAAGAGGCGACTAAGGAAATATTTTAAGGTATGTTAGGTGACAGGCTAGCAACGTGTCACTGTTGTACCTCACAACTAAAGCCTGAAGTTACGCTTGAAGTGGCTACAAAACGTGAAATAGTCACGGCATTTTTTGTAGCGTTTTGCGCGCTCTAACCCATTCGGGATTTTTTTACATTGCACGCTACACAGCAATCTTTACACTCCCGAAGACTACAAACTAAAATCAAAAAGCTTACAAAATAGAAAACATTGATAAACAAAATCCTTGTGAACTAGCAATAGCCACTCTGAAACTTTTATACACTCTTCGTAATGCCCCTTTCTGAGCCGCATTTTATCTAAACTGCAGTTTTCTTTCCACTTTGCGGGAAGCAATCTATTTACGGACTACTTAATCTTGCTGCAAGTCAGAGTTTTGTTGCCGACGATTAAAAGTTTCTGCATAAATCCGGTAGATGGTGTAATACCCGCATACGTCATTCGGGGATTTTAAAATGGCGAGAAGAGAGTTCAATTTTAGGGTAAATCTCTTTAATGGTCGAAAGTTAAACGTAAAAATGCTGTGAGACTCACTCATAGTAAAAAACGGATACGTCACGTTTTTATATAAAGATTAGCTCGATACTCTTTGGGCGAGTCTTCTTCAAAATCCCTATCATCGTTTGTCCTAAAATCATTTGCCCTGTTTTGTACTAAACGGCATTAGCCCTAACGATCAATAACAATCAATAGGTTGGGTTGGTTTGTATTATGACCATACACAACGTCAAACAGTCGTTCCTGAAATAAATTGTTTAAGAAATCTAAAGGTTATGATTGTGAGTGTTAGGTCAAATAATAATTATGATATAAAACGTTAAAGAATGCAAAAATACGACGTTAGGGATCCAGATATAAACCCGTCTCGGCCAGTCATCTGCATCGTGCGTCTGTGGTCGGTGTGAACGGACCTTTAGAGACAGATGTTGTGTGCTACCCGTTGCTTATGTAATGAATAAATAAAATAAATAAATATATTACTAGACAATTTTTACACCAATCACCTAGTCCCAAAGTAGGCAATTTAATGCCTGTGTTATGGGTACTAGACAACGGATAAACTTACTTATATACAGATAAACATCCAAGACTCGAAAGCAAACATTTACATGAATGTAATGTAATGTACCCGTAGTGAATGTAATGGCAAAAACGTGGATAGTTGTAAGCAGCACGGTTAGTTCTATCAAGCAGCGATGACGCGTATTGCTCGATTATCCGCTGCCGAGGATTTTTTATTACGTTCATTGTGACAGCATTCTACGATGGGTCAGGAATCAATTATTTCGACTAAATTCAAACGTAAATGTGACTTACCTGTCTTATTTCAGTCTCAACTCCATTGGAAAGGAAGTGGGTTTGTTTCAGATTAGGCGCTAGCAGTTGCCTGTGGACAAAATAAAAAAACAGTTTAATACAAGTTTTCGTATAATATAGTGTAAACTTAGAAGTTTTTCCTTAACTTTAGTTCAAAAACCTATACCAGGTCTTAAATAATCATATAAATTGTACCGCCAGCCGCACCAACAGTGTGATCCAAATTTGCAGTAAACATCTCTGTTTCAAGATGTTAAAAATTTCAAAGTTCTTATTGTTATTATAATATCGATTTTGTTTTTACAATGTAAACATTATAATGCTATGGCAAGACACAGGTTTTTTAATGAAAGCCATTTCATTAATGCATCTGAACTTAGTAGACGTATATATTGGATATAGATAAAATTAAATAATCAACCTCGTATCTCATTGCCTTCTATCGTTTGAAAATATTTTTTTCACAAGTTAGTAGAGTTCATTTCCAAACGATGTAACACAAAATGATACGAGGTTCAGATCATCAAAATAACATCTTAAAGACGAAAAGGGCTAATAAAATGAATGGTACCCAATGAATCAAAACGCTCTTTAATCTGGCCGTATTTAAATCAAATCAAATTCAGCGAAAGATTGCGCCTAAATTCCGTGATTACTTAAAATTCATCCAACAAACAGTTTTGTTATAATTGTTACCACCGGAGAGCAAAAGTTTTAGGACTTTTAGTATTCGAGGAAGAGTTACCCTATATTTATAAGCTGGAGGAGATTTCACAAATTTTGGTTACAAAATATAATTTACTATAGGTACCATCGCGAACAGGGATTGTTGAGCCACTTACCTATGTTTGTAACTTGGTCGTGTAATACTAATCCAATAGCTGACATCTAGTCTGTCACATTGGTCATTGATTACACGTCCAAATTGCGAACAGTAGCAAGTGGCTCAACAATCCCGGTTCGTGACTGTACAGTCACGGACTTTAATTCATGAGCCACCATGGAATCAATTCACAGTAAACGTCATAGTGACATCCCATTAGTTATCAAGGGAAATTCTAATGATTTTGTCTTTGAAAAGGTTCTATGGTAGCTCATGAATTAAAGTCCTTGACCGTACATGAGCTTTCATTAAACATTTTATACACAGCACACAAAACGCTACATAAAAAAACTTTGACTATTTCACGTTTATGGCCTCTTCTAGTATATTTTTTTAGGATTTAAGTTAGCAAATATACCTAAGTAACCTCTTTTTATAACCGCCTCTTACAACATCCACAGAATACATAGAGACGTGATATTCTAAACTCGATTCCACACAGAAATATTTTATCGCTCAATACGTTCAAGTTTTCCCCTGTGCTGTTAGTTTTAGAATTAGAATACATACATACATACATACATACAATCACGCCTGTATTCCCAAACGGTGTAGGCAGAGCACAGAAAACGCTACACAGACAAAACGATGAGCATTTCATGTCTTGTGGCCACTTCTAGCATAATTGTAACGGTTTGAGGTGGCAGGTACAATAGTGACAGGTTGCTAGCCTGTCGCCTAAAGTATACCTTAACCTATGTCCTTAGTCGCCTCTTA
>BHDV01058883.1:42707-60269 GCA_005406045.1 Adoxophyes honmai | reverse complement strand
ATTATATTAAAGAGAGTCATAAAGTAACAATTGCTGTATCAATACGCCTCCTACATCGCTCCTCTTTACATGGCGACCCTGCCAGGATATAAGGCTTAGGTTAGTGTAATTAAAGAGAGTACTTAAATAACACTTGTTGTATCACTACGCTCCCACATTACTCCTCCATCACAGTATAAACTTACAAATTTATACAGTCAACAACTAGTACCTACCCCTAAACAATTTTTAAACGTAAAATTTGCATTTGGCTTAAAATTGATGGGCGCAAATCCATGGATGGGTCTTCGCACTATGAATAGAGCCCAAACTAACGGTGTTTTGGAAACAATAGGGTTTAGTAATCACATTTGACAGGCAGCCAATGGTTTTAAGGGGCTTAAGGGAGCAGCAGTAGCGATTTAAGAAACACATAGCAAGTATTGAAAACTAATAGGTTTTTTGCAAATGTCTAATTGTTATGAATTAAACGAATAACTTCAATGTTTTTTAACCTTTTGACCGCCAAGGCGCGAAGTGAAACGCTGTGCTCCTAACGCCAAAGACGTGAGTCGGCTCTTAGATAATGCTTGTTTTTTTCGAATGGTGCTGTATTATTTTATTTAAATTAGGTATAAAATAACTTACACTACCTATAAATAACGTAAACCTAGAAAAAATGTTGCAGCGTTTTATATTTCAGTTCTTTTGCAATAACTTCGACGCACCATTTAACGTCGTGGCGTCATGGGCCAGTTGAGGCCAGTCAGTACTTGCGATGACGTGATATGGCGTCTTTGGCGGTCAAAAGGTTCAAGGATATGTTAGACTTTTTAAGCCCAGATTGTGCAAAAGTGGTTACGAAATGTGAAATAGTCATGGCTTTGTCTATGTAACGATTTGTGTGCTTTACTTATACTATTCGGGAATACAGGCATGTTGTGTAGTACGTATGTTATGTATGTCATGTGATATTCACTAATTTAAAACGAATTTTGTAGTCCTTTTTAATAATATAATCAAATTATAAAATCCTTAAGGTTTGGTTGCGTTTCAAATTTTTTATCCAAATTAGTACGTATACATTTGGACAGAAATGATCATTGACTGTATACCTACTTGTTAAAACAACATACAATCAAACAGTAGTGTTAAGTCACTTTCATTATTTTATAAGGTAAGGTATACGTCCCTGTGCTCGACACTGACCCAATACTTGGCACTTGCAACCTTAGGTATGCCATAGTAAGACAGGTGACAGATGGGTGTCATCTATTGGGCGATTAGGCGCCGAGTATTGGTACTTTTACCTTACGTTTCCGAAAATGAGGTAGCATAATCGTAAGCATTATTTGAAAAAACCGTACATATAATTCGTCTTTGAATTCGGTCGCTCCCGCTCCCGCTTCAGCTCAAGCCTCGCACCAAACCGTGTCAGCTCATTTATAGTGCTTTTAGCGCCCTCTTGCGTGTCCATGAATACAATAACGGAACACGCTTCACGCTGAAATGATCCCTATTGAATAGTCATCAGAATAGTAATTTCGGTAACAATGAAGTGCTAATGTGGCTATAGAGAAACATTGTCCGGAGAGTTCATAATTGTGTGGTAAATTGTATAGTTTGAAATGTTTGTATTATATTCACTTGCCCAGAGCTTTGTGATTAAATAATACATTTTTCAATTAAATTGTAGCAAGGACTGGAATTAATTAATGCAAAATATTCGTCGTTCAGTATTTTGGGAATCTAGTCGATTTAAAAGTTGTTTTTTTAAGTTTGTTTTACGCTTCAGCTATTTCAGAATTTATAAAAGAACCATTCCTAAACAACTTTAATTGAAATAAAAAACCGCATTCTGGTTTAACCGTTTTATATTATACAGTCTCAGTTCAGTTCCAATCAAAAGTTAAAAATGAAATACATTTAACCTTACGCTTGTATTTGTAAACGAAGTACACGAAAGGCCGCTTAGACCATTGCATGTTTCCTAGCCGCTTTTAACATAAACAATAACAGGTTGCTAGTCTGTTCCCTAAATCATATTTAAACCTAATTTCCAGGAATCGTTACCGGTATTAATAAAAACTAATATATCTCCTTTAATTCGAAATTTTAGCTGGGTATCCCTAGATAGTATTTAGGTACCTAAGCTTGCGAAACTACGACATGAAATGAAAAAATTGCAATAATATAGAAAAACAACTGAGATACCGTAATTAAATACCGGTATAAATGTCTGAAAATAATACCGGTATTCGATCCCTGCTAATTTCCTTAGTCACTTCTTACTTTCAAACGGAGAATCGTTATTCTAAACCCCACAACACACGATGTAAAAGTAAAAAATTACGTCATAAAATCATCAACACTCATAAAACGTGAAGTTCGCACGACACGAGTAAACCTCTTTACTAAAGCTTTGAACACACGTCACACGAGACTTTGCCGGCTTACAAGTTTAAAAGCTATGAACATCCCAATAATTCGCGCATGTGAAACGCCCTAATACTTGTTTCGCTGTTGTTCGTGTGCTCCTGTAATATATCGAATTTAAACATGAACGTTGAAATAATGCTTTAACTTCTATGCGAACAAATGAACACTAATTATCCTTTGTTGGCCATTTGTAATGAAATATCTAATAATAAAGTCACGGTTTTCAGTTGATGAGTTTCGGACTATAGGAGTGTTGAAGTCAAAATGGCGTATGTAAACGCTGGTATGGTGTCCGGTGTCATCTGTCAAATTTCTATTCTTAAAAATTTAATGTGTTTCTCACATACATACATACATCACGCTCGTATTCCCAATTGCGGTAGGCAGAGCACACGAAACGTACATAGTCAAAACAATTACTATTTCACGTTTTGTGGCTACTTCTAGCATATTTTTTGGTTTTAAGTTGGCTGGTATAATAGCACTTGGTTACTAGCCAGTTGCCTAATGTATGTATGTACCTTAACCTGTTATTTCCTTAGTCGTCGTTTACGACAACCATGGAAGAAATGAAGAGGTGTTATTCTAAATTCACAGGTTAGACTACCTGTCTCTTTCTGACGTCTCTAGTTAGACAGTGACAGGTATCTACTCGCGCCCTGTCGTGCTAAGCAGGCTGATACCACGCGGTCTTTCTTTCTTTTTAGGGTTCCGTACCCAAAGGGTAAAAACGGGACCCTATTACTGAGACTTCGCTGTCTGTCACCAGGCTGTATCTTACGAACCGTGACAGCAGAGCTAGAGAGTTAAAATTATCACAGTTTATGTATTTTTGTTGCCGCTATAACAACAAACACTAAAATCAATAATAATAATTAAGCGGGCTCCGATAGAAAAAAAAAGTTTTTTTTGTGTTTTTGGTACAGAACCCTTCGTGCGCGAGTGCGACTCGCACATAGACGGTTTTACTTTCCTCGCCCACGCCGCGCCGCTACCATAATCACATTTAAGCTCTGATAATCCCACAGCTCCAAGGAGCAATCAAGTAAAAAAAATCTCCAGGCATGACCCTTTCATGTCGCTTTGCAACATACATTGATACGTAAACGCGAATCTCGGAACATGTGGGCCGTCATCGGGCTCGATCAAAGCAGACAATTTTCCGGACCACGCTCGCGTGCTCAAAGTGTTTCGGGTACTAACGGCGCAGTGGGTTGAGGAAGAACAGTACAGCAAAAGGATTTGATGGTTTTACAGGCTGATAAATAAATCCTTGCCCAAATTAGTTCCTGATACAATTACTAACATAACACAAAACAGTAGTAAAATATAAATACTGTGTTTCATCTTTTTTTCATCGGGAAATCCCCAAAAAATATTGAATGTGTGCATGCTACAAACCGCGGTGCGCTATGGGCGAAGAAGGGTGAAGGCGGGGGGCGGAAATCATATAACTTTTTATTTACAAAACAAAATGAGAAACTACTTGTACCACTTCTAAATATCCTCTAACTAAATGTGTAAATGCACATGCAGCAACATTTTTAACTAAAGAGTTGAGTCCTGAATGGCAACAAGTTTAAAAGTTTAGTGTCGTTTAAATTTCATGCTGTTTTTACGCGCTTTTGTAATTTCACATGTCCCGATGTTTGCTTGTCTGTATGATATCTTGACCTTCAATTCGACTCACTTTCCGGTAATGGAATGAGCTGAAATTTTGTTTATTTGTATAAATCTTATGACGATAAAATAGCCATGACCGTTTATACAGGAGGAAACTCTTCAAGATTAGCCCAATCGACTTAAAATTGAGTACAAATGAGTATTTAGGACATACGACAATAAAGTACAGTAAGCAAAAGGAAAGTCTAGTTTCTGTTTATTAGCTTATTGTAAAACCGCAATTAATTAATTTAAAACAATTCTTTTGTTTCCCCGTACTGTGCCCAACACGTGCGCTGTACGCGTGTAATTTTCCACCGCCGCGTATACCATTACGGCGGCCTCCAGATTATTTTCCTAAGAGACTACCTGCTCAGGAATCCATGTTAATTCGACTGCCAGGTCACCACCTAATATGATAATCAAGCCATTTCCAATTCAAATGGGAGGCTTATAATGAGAGTGTGGAAGGCGTTGGAATAACATCGGTGATGTAGGGTTAGCTAACGTGTGTCGGTACAGGCGGCTTGAGAAGTGGAGGAACTGTTTTCACTCCAATTTAAAAAGAAAGGATCTCTCGGAATCTTAATTGTAACTCTCCATTTCTTCCGTGGATATCGTAAGAATTACCTAACGATGTTTTCCTTCACCGAATAGCTCGTGATAAATATCAAATTCGATATCGCACATAAATTCCGAAAAATTCAGAGGTGCGTGCCCGGGGTTTGAACCCACGACCCTCTGCTTGAGAGACCACAGTTCGAACCGCTGGGCTACCACGGCTTTTTTTTGTGTGTGAAGTTCCCAATCCGCACTGGGCCAGCGTGGGAACTATAGCTCAAGCCCTCTCATACTGAGAGGAGCCCTGTGCCCTGCAGTGGGACGTATATAGGCTGATGATGATATCGTAAGAGGCGACTAAGGAATTAGGTTGAGGTATATTTTAGGCGACAGATTAGCAACCTGTTATTATTGTACCTGCCTATTCGAAACCTAAAGAAATTATGCTAAAAGTGGCCAAGAAACGTGAATAACCTTGGTTTTGCCTGTGTGGCGTTTCGTGCGCTCAGTCTACTCCGTTAGGGTATACAGTGGTGTATGTGTGTTAAAAAGAGAGGAGCTATCGATTTCTCTCTCTCTCTCTCTCTCCAAATTGTGATATAGTTGCCTAGAAGACTTTGTCAGTTACTGTGGACCTTTTCCCAGAAATTAAAATAAATAAAAATAATGATGAGAAACAAATTATTTCCAATTTAGAACACGCGGATGACCAGACTAGATTGTGATGCCGAAGCGCAATTGTTTGTTTTACTCGTTTTTCCTCCATTTTAGCCAATTTTTAAATGATAAAAAAAAAATGTGAATATTGCTGATAAATTAGTTATGAATGCGAATGTACAACGCTAAGCACCAAAATTCTCGGGATTATTTACGAATTTCACCCTTCAGTCTCATTTTATAAACTGTACGGCTAGCACAAAAATAACTATAAAACATTGCACATAGTTGGGTAAGGCTCAAAAAAATTGTACATAAATTAAGGGTTAATAAAAACAAAATCACGATCGCGTCACGTGTGTAACGAAAATTACCTATACAAAATGTATGGGTAATTGTCGTAACACAAAAGAATCAATTAACTTTTGTTTTTATTAAAGCCCTTAACTAGGTACAATTTTTTTGAGCCTTACCCAGTTATGATTAACAACATCAAGGTCTAAATAAATAGTCCTATAGAAAGTAGTTCTTCAAAAGTAAGCCATAACGTGTAGGTAAGACATACGGAAGAAGAATGACGAAAGGTATCCTCGGTGTTTACTTAAGCAGCAATATGCTTATGTCTACAGCACGACGTTTATGTCAACAATTAATAACAATCAAAATACTAATACAACCTGCCGGCGGCTAGTGCGTGTGCCTGTCATTCATTTGTCTAACCTTCGCTGAATCTCATTTATTATTAAAACTTCGTTTGGCCCCGTCTTGGCTTATTATAATGACCGCTTCCCTGAACAATGTATGAGTATCATTATTGGAATTGGGAATTGCTTGGCGTTTTAGGATTATGAAATGAAGTGAAGGCGTTCTAGAACTCTTTTTTGGAATTCAAATAACATTCTGAATGATTTTCATAGTTAGTTGTTCCATCGATTTCAGATTTCAAAACAAAATAGGTCTTAAATAATTTTAGCAAATAAGTCATCATTTTGGTCAATACTCAATGGAACCACGGCTTTCTTACTAGGCTAAATACGACCCACTGATGAGCATATTACCTATGCTTATTTTCAGAAAGAGAGGGCTCGAGCTTAGTTCCTACGCGAGCTCGATGCGAATTGGGAACACACACAAAACATTGAATTACTTTATATTATTAGCAAGTTTCTTCACCATGTTTTCTTTCACTGTAACTTTAACTATCCTGCACTGCTCGAGATAAATATCAAATTTGATTTTGCACAAAAAAATCCTTAAAAAATCAGAAATGCAAGTCTGGGATTCGAACCTACGATCCTCTGCATGGTAGACCCGCTAGGCTACCACGGTTTTTTTACGGCCTAAGTTTATCTAATCCTATATCCTTAGTCGCCTCTAGCAACATTCACGGAAGAAATGGAGAGGTATTCTAATCTGACACTACACAGGCAAACAGGCTGCCATTTAACCCACATCGGCTAATTGAGTTCCAGAGCGTAGTGGAGCGTTCCTAATACGGTAAATCAGTTTAAAGCCCGTGTGTTGTCGGGCTTAGAATAACACCTCTCCATTTTTTCCATGGATGTTATGCATCTTTCATTATTGTTTCTACCTAAAAATATTCCAAAAGTGGCTACAAAACATGATTTAATGAGTCATGGATTTGTGTATGTAGCCTTTTGTGTGCTCTGCTTACCCTGTTTCGGAACACAGGCGTGATGTATGTGTGTCTGCATATTAAATAACTGTGTAAAATCTCTGTCATACTTTCACAAAGTGATCCACAAATTCAAAGTGTATCAAAACCAGCCGTCCCATCAGTGTTGGATTTTCAATCATTCAGTGTTCGATCCTAATTCCACGCTTTCTCTTTTAAAAACCTCTTTAAGTTGTATAGAGCCTCCGTATGCGAGCTGAGTACTTACTAGCGTTTAAATGGCGCAGTTCAGATAGGAGCGACCTCGATAGTTAAGCGTGGAGTTTGGCCTGACCCAATAATTTAAAAGGATTGTTTGTAAGGTCGTGAAATAGGCTTTAGATAATGGATTTCCGGCCAGCTTCCTGGCCTCTATTCCTTGGATATTTAGTGGTGAATTAGTGATAGGTTTTGAAGTATTTTCAGTAGAAAATAAGTTTTAACCTGTGAGGTGTCGGGATAGAATAACGCTTCGCCATTTCTTCCGTGGATGTTGTAAGGAACGACGAAGGAAACAGATTTAGGTATGCTTTAGGCGATAGGTTAGCAACCTGCCACTTTATGACGAGGTTCAATGTAGTTCTTAGCTCTGTTGTCTTGTCATGTCAAATTGTTTGAAATGATCTGACGTAGTTTTGTGCTACGAGTATACCATTCCTAAATAAATAATTTTAATATATTTTGGGCTTCCACTTTTATCAAATACCTTCAATAACATCTTTCAGCAGCTTTTCTACCAACTGTTGTGAACTCTTAGATGTAGGCGCAAGTACAGGTTTATTTTATGCGACTGCAGCAAGCTGTCAATATTATACCTGCCAACTTAAAACCTAAGAAATATGCTAGATGCGGCCACGAAACGTGAAGTAGTCATGGTTTTGTCTATGTAGCGTAGACAACCCTAAAATATATCTTAAATAATCCTTAGTTGCCTCTTACGACATCCACGGAAGATATGGGGATAAGTGTTATTCTAGACCCAACTCCACATGGTCACATACCATGCGACGAGATCACATACAGTATGCGTGTGTACTGTCTTCACGTTTTATTATTTTTATAAAACAAACAATAACATTTTTATTAATCTGTTGCCGTTCGATTCAAACGCTTTCAATATCCTGTGACTATTTTCCCGCGCCAGTTTGTCCGGGAAATATCCGGAACTAATTGGAATTCCGGAAACGACAATATCATAAAGACATTCCTTCGGGAATTTTTGTTATAGACAACGTTCGAGTTGATCGAGAATCGACTTGATCTTGTTAGTGCAAAATGTAAAGGACAGCTTGTTATGGAAGGCTTAGTTTTAAACATCGACTTTGGGATAGGGTTAGTGTATTGTGGGCGATGGGCTAGCAACCTGTCACTGCGATATCACGTTTAACAATCTGGTTACCCTGAGATTGCTAAACGTGGCACTGGATTTTTGAATTCATGTGCTCTGCCTACCCCTCTTGGGAATGCAGGCGTGAAAATGTGTATGTATGTAATTATTTACCAACATAGACTAAGATTACTGTGAGGTATCGGGTTTAGAATAACACTTCTCCATTTTAGCTAAGCTACCAACTTGTCACTATTATACCTAAAATTATGCTGGAAGTCGCTGCGAAACGTAAAATAGTCATTATGTTATCGTTTCTCGTGTTCTCTTAGCACCATATTTGGAAATTCAGATATACACACAATTGAACAATTAAAATCAGTTTATGTTTTTGGTCGTTCTTCATATTTAATTTTTATTCGTAAAGGACACACAGACATACTACGATATCTTTTATTCCATCCACTTGGAAAAATCCGTACTCCACTTTCTTTTATCCAGCGACCTTTTACTTGAATTTCTACTTAATTTTACATCAAAAGCGTCATTCGTTGCCGTTTTGCGTCACTGCGTCATTAGTGGGGCCGCGTCACGCGTCGGTGCGTCATTTTGACGCGTCACTGACCTGGCTTTGACGCGTGTCTGTGGGACACTGCGGTTCTGGTTTGGATTACATTAGGCCTTAAAATGGCTGAATGCCTAGGTTTCAGGTAGGAACATTCCAGAAGCGACGTAAGTTAAATGTGTAAAGTGTAAATCAAATGTAAAAAAATCGGCCAAGTGCGAGTCGGACACCAAAAAAAACACGATTGTTGTATGGGAGCCCGATCTTTTCGAGGGGGGGGGGTGTAGTTAAAAGCGATATTGCGAACTTACCCCTAAGGAAAAATCTTGGTATCTAACTTGCCGGGGGCTATAGCCGTGCGTCGGCGAGGACAAAGTGCTTAGTATAATCAAAATGGTCATGAAGTGATAACGATTTCATAAGCGAATTAACGCGAAAAATCGTATGGTAACTGAGACAGCGCATGTATTATATATGTATGAACGCGGGACTTAATCGCGAATTTTATTTACCTTCTCGACGTTTCGGCCGCGTTACAGCGACCGTGGTCACGAGTTGACTGAAGCAGAGCGCGACGTTTGTTTCGCAGCCCGGGTCCTTCGAACTACCCGCACTTGATTTTCATCAGTAACGGATCCCCGAACTACCCGCGTTTCATCAATATTGTCCACCGTTCCGCTATTACACCGACACACAACACTAACAATGTCAGACGCTCGCATCGAATGTTCGTCTCTAGGCTGACACTTATTAATAACCGGATTCCATGAAGACGAAAGCTTAAAACCATCCCCTCGGTTAAAATTTTTATGCTTTTTAATTTCAACCGCTTCACGCACTATTCGCGAGTAATAAGTCCCGCGTTCATACATATAAATATGAGTGAGACAGCGCCTCCAAGCGGCACGTTTGCACAACTGCCGCGGACGACACGGTTTCTATACATTTCAGTTATAGCCCATTCCATTAGGTCATGTGTTGACGCGGGTACGGTTTTGCCAGTGCTATGACTATGTATGAAATTAAACTGTTCTGACGACCGTCGCCGCAGCTGGTGACGTCATTTGGTCTAAGTTGTAAACTTAATGACTAAAATGAAATCCTTCTAATTATTTCCCTGTGTAGCTGAGAGGTTTGACCTGTGACTTTTCACGCAGAGTGGCGGGTTCGAATCGCGCTCGCAAATCTGATTTTTCGGAATTAATGTGCGAAATCTAATTGTAATTAATTGAAGACAAAAGTAATCATGTACAGTTAACAACAAAGATATCGTCACGCTCACTGTGTCAAAAATATGTATACGCGATCTTATTACCTCAAAATTAAGGTCGAGTGCACCTATACATATAATGTAATTGGTCAATTTGTCTGTGTCCAAAAACTTTGGTGCTCACTGTACATCATCCCGTAAAAAGTTACTTGGGACTTGAAAATCGCGGGAATAACACGAGCAAGCTCCTAAAGACTCTCGTGTTTTTCCCGCTATTTTCTGTGACTTATGACCGTCATTCTGCATTTAGTAATTTAATGAAGTTGCATCTAGTTCAGGCTAGCACCCACTTACAACGGTCGGCGGGCGCATTTATATGTATTACGTATGTACCTATACCTACTCTGCGTTGTGACGGCTCGACTGGATCGTATATAATTGTATCTGCATCCATATCATAATGTTCCCAGTGTACAGAATGTTTGTGGTAGTTTTAGTTCCCGACAGAATTATGTCGGTGTCACTGTACATAAAGAATTTCTAGACTGCGATAGCGTTTGGCTGTCTCAATATCTATAAGTAGTCTATAGTTCTTTGAATAAACACCTGACACTGAAGAGCTAGTTCATTTTTGATCCCTTGATAAAGGCTGTTGGGTCGCTCCGATACATGGTCCTATCGAACCGAATGAAATAAAAAAAAATCTGACCATTACAGCCAGGAATTCGGTGGCATTTTTTGAAAAACTTAGAGTTCATGTGGGGAGAACTCGCCTTGCTTCGCTTACGCTGTACTGTCCCTTGATAAAGGCTGTTGGGTCGCTCCCAAACACCCAGTATATGTATTACGTTCGGACGCAATACGCAAATAGCCTACAGTAAGAAATCTGTATCCTGTGGTGCAATTATAATGCTTACTTTTCAAAATCAGTTTGAAAGATCTTGGGCTATAATTCCCGCGCGGGCCAGATAGAATTAGGAGCTCAACACACAGCATTGAATTACTTCATCGCCGCATACATGCTTCCTCACGATGTTTTCCTTCACCACGCATGAATTTCGAAAAAATGGGGCGAGCCTGGGTTTCGAACCCACGACCCTCTGCAGAGGCCACAAGTCAAACCGCTGGGCTACCACGGCTATTTACAAACACACAGTAACGATACACATTGCGCTTATGTAATTATACAGGGTCTGTTTATTCGTCGGAGATAATCTTTGAAACCGACCCCCTGACCTAAAGTTACCCCGACCCGTTAAATATAATATAGTCGGGCAAATAGAGTGGGAGGCTAATCCGCGTTAGTACGCTATATGTGTGCTTGTATGTGCTAATAATAGTTATACTTGTAAAAGTTTTTCGTAAAAAAATGCGTCTTTTGTATAAGAACCCCTTTTTAATTTAATTTTAATTATTTACAAAGATAAATAACAATTGCAAATTATTTTATAACGTTTTTAATTGGTTTCTTCTTTCAATCGTCTTCTGTTAAAGGTGATAGGAATTTTGATGTAATTAAAGTCAGTAGAATACAATGTAAACATTACCTAATACCTACATTATAATATAGGTACGGTTCAATATATTTGTAACCTATTGAATATTACTTCACTGAAATACAAAGAAACCAGTAGTGTCGTCGCTGAGATTGTAAACATACCTCTATGTATAAGTATAGTTTTTGCCTAACAAATTCTAATCTACGCTCTAACCCGAGCTCACTGAATCGGCTCACCTGGCCGCGTTACTTCCGCGTGGACTGACAAACGGTCGCTATGACAACTTGCCGACTTTGATGCCAAACCAACCGCGAATAAGATCTTATCGAATTACTACTCACCATCCACACTCCCTTCCAGATCAAATAACTCGTATTCAATTAAGTCACAAAGGCTGGCCGCAACCGTAGCAAATGCCGTCAAAACTTTAAAATTAAATCTAAACCCGTTCGCAATTCAAATCCGCCACATTATTAGCAAAAATGTAACTACGGTGACGGCATCTGCTCGCGTACAATGGAACGCCCGCACACAAACAAGGCACTACACACGCAGCATCCGAGCGAAATCATAAACTCTCACTGCACAAAACACGAATAATAACCGAGTACTTTAGAGCGGAAAACGGAACGTACCGAGCACAGACTCAGCAAAAGAACCCAATATTACGTTTCGTTCTGCTTTTAATAATGTTAACCATACGCAGACGAGGGAAACTAAAAAAAGCGAGTTGAGTGCAGAACGAAAAATTTGAGAATGGAACAATCCGTGTTTGAATTCTGCGTGCAATCGTTTTGCGGGCGAGGGAACGGAGTTCGTTAGGGTTTAATCTATTTTTAATTAGTTTAGGAAAGTGTGATATGATGTTATGCAAACAAATTGAAGCTCCTGGTAAAGTTTATTTTCTCTTTTTATGCTAAGTGCTCTCAGGTCAACCGTCCATTAAGATAAATGGGGCAAATGTAGCGTAATAATTTGTCTTCAAGTATAATTTTCATAATGAGAGCTGAAATATTTTTGGTGCGCGTCGCTGCCTACTGCAATGTTTAAATAGGTCAGCAGGCAAAGGGACCTATATTAAAGTAGGAAGTTGAAACATGAAGAGCTCGTGGAAAATTATGTTCTCCGTCGTTTTGTTCAAGTTGCTTTTTAATTTTTTATTCAGATAGACAGGTACTGATAGGGCTTTGAGAGTCGTCGTGTAAAGTAATTGAAAAGACAATTTAAACTGAGAAATGTGTATGTATTGCCATAAAGAGCGATGGGTCTTGTCATACGTTAATATTGCTCTCGTAAAACCCCTATGACAAGCCGCGTAAACGCTATCTGAGCCCACGGCGTCTGAGTGACGTTTCCATGTAACTCGGTGTGCGGTGTATTGCAAGTTGCCCCCGGCTCGTTAATCACGACAAGTTGAGGCGGCGCACCCCGACCTAAACAAGACTCAGCCTAATTAATGCACGGAAATATTATGCTCTACTATGTTCAGAAACCTCGATTCGAGCGCACGTAAGTTCCCTAAGAGCTGTTTATGACGTGGCAATTTCGCTTTTTGTTACGTTAACAGCTAAAACTCTCGTAAACAAAAATGGCTTTGTGTTGAACGGCGCAAAAAGCTTGTTAATTTTACGCGGTAAAGCGCCGTAAAGCGGTTCGCTGTCAGATGCGGTGTCATACGCTTATGATCGTAATCAGCCAATCACAGTCTTTCGGGATGGAGCGTTTTGGGTGACGAGAGTTTCCCGCCAATCACAGCTCTTCGAAACAGTTTCAAAGCGTATAAAATAGTCATTTGGGGCGACGCTTCGCGCGTGGAATGACGGGAATGAATGAATGATGTAGGCCCGCGGATGTTGAACACGGGATGACCATTACGATAATGTATGAAATAAAATTAATGCGTGCAGGTGAGGCTGTGTTCCCGCGCGGTTTTGTTTATAATGTAAAATGTTTACGGCGATGATATTTCACACGAGCGATGAGCGTAATAGGTGTTTTGATTTCGTGGAAGGTTTTTACAGCACGTTTTGAAAGGATATCATATTGTATTGTTAAATGTTCATTTAGTGGTGCGGACGCTATCGAGAACTGAAATACATCCAGGCTTTCATAATATTAATTTCAATGATTGCATTTCTTTGTGATAAAATTCTATTTCAAATAAATTTTCAGGGTTGGTTTTTCTCTATTTGTGAGCATCCAGATAAAAAAGTGCATCACGAAACAATATTGACAGGTAACAAATTTATGAAGCTTAGTTGAATTATTTCCAGCTCACGTTAGTGTAGATTCAATTTGACGCTCTGCATTCTAACAATCTATTCTATCTATTAGAGCATTATTAAATCCCATGGTTCGTGTACCAGGATGCCAGCATTCAAAGGGGCTAACGTTTGAACTAAAGCGATGGTGCGGTACTCAGTTGGTATGCTATGGATACGAGGTGCGCTCTGGTTTGATTCATGGCTAGCCAATTGGCATTCAACTAAATGTCAGGCGAATTACACAGCAAAGGATTTAGCTCAAAAGCAAGTATGGGCAATAATACTGACAACGAAGATCCTATTGACCGCAACCACGCTTTGCGCTTTGACACGTTGCTTTGACAAGTGGATCCACAGACTTATATCGAAATAGATACCGCGAGTTCCTGCATTTGTATGAAAACCAAGCGTGCCACTTTTCTCTACCTACTGTAACGTCATATGACCGCTTTAGTGATGGCAATTGACAGTCCAAGCGTAACCGATTCAAAGGTGACGCCTCCTTATTCAAGTTGTCCTGTCTCTAGGCAGTTAAACCTAATCTAAGTGGTATAAAACTAAATGAAATCACGTCAAAGGAAGAGCATTGCTCTCCTTTTTTGTCACGCGAAGTACATACTCTTGAATCATCTAATTTCGATATAAGTCTGTGCTTGGATCAGTGATGGTTGTTCGTAATTTAATTAATTTTCCAAAATATGTCTATGAACCATGTATCAAAATGTCTTGCAAGAGGACTGTTGCAATTTTCGCAACTATCAAGTCAAGTTGAGCCACGTTCGAGTAACTATTCCCCGGGGAGCGAGTTAGTAACTCGCTCGTATACCCACGAGTTTACGGTTATATTAATGGCTCGATTTTATACCGAGTACCGGCAACATTTCTAGACGTGCCGCAGCACACAGATTGTAACAGGATTATAATTTTATTACAATGTTTCAAATGTGTGGCATGTATTCATTCATGTGTACATACATCAATCACGCCTGTGTTCCCAAATGGGGTAAGCAGAGCAAACGAAATGTGTTATAGACAAAACCAGGACTATATCACGTTTCTAGCATAATTTTAGGTTTAAAAACAGTAACAGAAAGGGTAAAATAGTTACGGAAACTGAGTTAACTCAAACACCGTGCCACAAGTGATATATACCTACCTATACGCCTCTGGGAAAGGGTTAGTGTATTGTGGGCGATGGGCTAGCAACCTGTCACTGCAATATCACGTTTAATTATCTGGTTACCCTGAAATTGCTAATCGTGGCGCTGGATTTTTGAATTCATGTGCTCTGCCTACCCCTCTTGGGAAAACAGGCGTGAGAATGTATACGTATACGCCTCTGGTTGTTTTAAGTTTTGTCTTTCGTGACTCAATACCGTTCTAGGACAAGTATTATTCTAATACGATAATGCAACCATTTACTATATCTGCCATGCTACGTTAAAGGTAAGACATAATAATGTCTTTTTTTCTTATAATGTTTATTCCTACTTTTTTTTTAATAATCATTATATAACTTGTAAATAATGATTTGGTAAGTTAAACTGATTTTTCTATGATTGAAATAAAGACATGTCTGTAATGTTACTGTTTCCAAGCTTGGTAACACACGAAGCCGTCACGCCACGTCACGGGTGATATATACGCCGTTCATTGTCCTTAGAGCTTTGTCTTTTGTGATTTAAAACCGCCCTTGACGTAAATTATTCTAATACGATACTACGATAATTTAAACGCAATGTGTGTCTATTTTTATATTGATCTTGATAATGCGTAGTAAAACTGTTCTGAAGTTAAATATCAGAAGAGGCCGTCACATCACGAGTGGCGTACTAAATAAATCACTTTCAACCAACGTTGGTCAATATATCAATAGAACAATAACAATAATTAATTCAACGGCTGGATAGCCCAGTGGTTAGAAAACTTGAGTATAAAATTAGAGGTCCTATGTTCAAACCCCAGTTGGGGCAAATGGTTGTAATATGAATATGAATGTTTGTTTTAGTGTTTTGGATGTTTATCTACCCAAGTATAGTTCATCCGCTGTCTAGTACCCTAACACAGGCATTAAGTTGTATGATTTGGGACTAAGTGATCGTTGTTAATCGTCCCATGATATACAATATTGAACACTTAAAATCGTTATTATGTTAGTATTCTCAGTGGCTTAGGATTTTTTCAAGCTCAGTCGCGCAGTAATATTAAGACCGGTGAAGGTTTCATTCATGCAATGTTACTGTTTCCAAGCTAGGTAACACACGGGCCGTCACGCCACGCCACGGGTGATATACGCCGCTCGTTGTTCTGAGAGTCTTGTCTTTCATGATTTAATACCGCCCCAGGACGGGCATTATTCGCGGCGCGGGGACACACGTGCGGCCCATTCCTTTTATTCCGCCTTAATGTTTGTGGCTTTCAATAAACGGTTTGTGGCAATGTTGGTAATGTTAAAGGTCCATAAATTTGTAATGATGATTTTAGTTAGTACCTACTCCGTGTTTGTTTATCTGGGATCGGCTTTTACGAAAGATGGGAAGTGTGAAACTGATATTGAAAGAAGAGTGAATGCAGGAAATATGGTGAATGGAGCGCTGCGCGCCTTTATGAGCAGTGAGAAGGTGTCGAAAAAGGCGCGTCTTGCTGTCCACAGAGGGGTGCTCGTTCCAACACTAATGTACGGTAATGAAAGTTGGGTATGGCAAACGAAGCATAAAAGTAGAATAAATGCGGTAGAAATGAGAGCGTTAAGAAGTATGGAAGGTGTATCACTGAAAGAAAGAATTAGAAATAGTGTGATAAGGGAACGATCTGGTGTGAAAGTAGATATAGTGACTAGAATAGAAAGAAGTATGCTTAGCTGGTTTGGTCATGTAGAGAGGATGGATGAAAGAAGATTGACTAAACAGATCTATGCTGGAAGTGTGAATGGATGTGTTGGGAGGGGAAGACCTAGACGGACGTTCCGTGACCAAATCGCGGACGTTTTAGAAACAGGTCAGGTCAAGAGTACCCGAAATCGACGAGCATGTATGAAGAAGCTAATGAACGTGGATGAAGCAAAAGAGGTATGTCAGGATCGTAGCAAGTGGAACAAATTGGTCTCTGCCTACCCCTGTGGGAAAGAGGCGTGACGGTATGTATGTCTATGTATGTACTCCGTGTTTGAGGAAGAAAGGTGGCAGCCACGCAGTGGGATGCAGAGTGTTGGTAGGCATTTCATAAAACAAGGTTGATGTATTATATGTGTAATGTGTTTTCTGAAAATCATTTAATTGTGCTAAAACTTTATTGCTATTTTGCCATTGATACGTCACTGGAAAGGCAAAATTTCTTAAACGCCAAAATGGCCATATTGAGTTATATATATATTCGGAATCAGCGAATTTTTCTGCATCGATCTGTCTAGGTTACATTGCGATCGGAGTACTTTGATGGCGTTTGAGTAACCCGTAAAAATGGGGATTTTTTTTTATTCAATTACTGAAGTGACACACTTTTCGCCCTTTTTTTTACATGTGTCGGATCAGTTATTTTTACTTACTAAATTAATGTACATACATTAACTTAAGTAAAATTTACTTTCTGCTATCCACAAAACATTGTTGTAGAAGTATTTTTCCTCTACTCGATATTTAGCAATAACTTCGTTTAAGTAATTTAGACCTTTGTCATATGTAATGAGGCATGGCGGATAAGAAATTTTGCCCTCATATTATTATCG
>BHDV01058883.1:0-40069 GCA_005406045.1 Adoxophyes honmai | reverse complement strand
GATACGTGTTATCCGTAATTTTACATTGCAAACAAAATTAACTTGATGGCGTATAAGAAAATTTTGCTTACTCGAAAATGAAGTCATAATTTCTTAAGGGCACATTATTTTCTAAAATAGCCTTTAAAGTAATATGCAGTACATTGTTAAAAATGAAGAAGAAAAAAAGGATTGCAAATCAAGTCATTTTATTAAAATCGGATGATTAGAAAGAAAGTTATGAATTTTTTTCTTAAAAAAAAAAACCTTTAAACGGCTTTTTCTCGAAATGCCCTTTTGGCGTTTAAGAAATTTTGCCTTTCCAGTGACGATATAATATAAGAGTAGTTATACCTTATAACAAATTGAAAACAGAGAGCTGATGATACAACTTGGATTTTTATTAAATCATACACAGTTATAACAAAGAACACAATGTACACACAAAGCAGAATGACCTTTAATGATTTAGCGTGTCGATAGTACATAATACGGGAGCTGTTTGACTTATTGTGTATTTACTATTGTCGAATATAGTACAGTATCAAAATGTTAGTATAGGTAATGTGATAATTGTAACCATTCGTAATTTATGACTTGCACTGTATAATTTACGGCCCATTTTCGGTCGTAAAATTAACGGACAAAGCCATTATTGAATGATGAATTGGCGCAACATATATTGTTTCATTCATTCATTTATTTTAATACGAAACATTACATTTATTTTATTTATTTATTAAAATAATCATTTATATCACCCGCAACATGTTTTCTTGCACGAATGTTTTGCTTGTCTATTTAATATTTTGTATGGTAGTCAATTTCGCAATAAAATAATTTAAAGCCTCGTAGTTTTTTAACTATACATATTCTCACGCCTGTATTCCCAAAAGGGGTAGGCAGAGCACATAAATTAAAAAATCCAGTGCCACGTTTAGCAATTCCTGGGTTACCAAATATTTAAACGTGATATTGCAGTGACAGGTTGCAAGCCCATCGCCCACAATACACTAACCCTTTCCCAGAGTCGACTCTTACGACGCCCACGGGAAGAAACGGGGAGGTGCTATTCTACCCGGCACCACACGGGCTATGTATATCACGGGACAATTAATACTAGATTGACGTAGTCATAAACCGGGCAACACCTGTACAGAGTTCAGACAACAGATTAAGATATAAAGACTCTACCTATATGTACAGGACTATATCACGGCGTTTTACGGCCATATCACATAGAGGTGAAGCCATTCGATTGAAAAACAGTTTCTGCAAATCATTTGTGCATTTTTTTTAATAAATTAATCGGTCTGGATATATAAACACTTGTGATATGCGGCCGTCAAAACTATTCATAATCATAATTGTTATTGTCGTTGTTTAATCTACTCAATTGGGCTTTTAAGGACTAAAGTTTAGTAAAACGTACATAGCCGTTATTGCTGAAGTTCTGCCAATGCTAAAACTAGGATCGCCATTATATCGCATAATTGTGTAGCTAAATGGTGAAAAAAAACTATACCTACTTACAGTGAAAAATAATGGAATTAGCTCGACAACATGTCGAGCTAATCTTCGTGTAAACAACGTGAGTAATTCCGTTATTTTTCACTATGAGTGAGCCTCACGGTAGTTTTATGTTTTTACCTCCCTACACTGCCCCTAAGCAAAGTTCTGAAAAATAATCGTAAGAACTTAGTTTTCCATTACCCTGCATTTGGGTCAAACTGTCCTTATTTTTCCCCTATTCATAATAATTTTGAGATATATCTACATATGCAAAGTTTAAACCATGACTAACCTTTTTCTTTGTAGCCACTTCTAGCATACCCATAGATTTATTTTAATTTTTGTAACAGTGACAGGTTACTAGCCTGTCGCCTAACTAAAGCACATCCAAACATTGTTCCGTAGTCACCTTTTACAAAGAGGTGCTACCTAACCTATTCTAAATCCAACACCACTGGAGTTACATATTTTTAATTTTGTTTTTTAAGCCACGTTTTCACTTAATGTTCCAAAATTGGTTTAGTGTTTTTCAATATTCAATTTCCACACTGTTTTTTTTTCTAATTTAGCTTTTATCCATATATCAGTAAACACCTAATCCTAGATATATCACTTCCACATGTAGGCTGGTTCTCAGAACAAGTACGTGCCGCGAAGAAAACCACAGCTGCGTCCCAAAAACAATTACTGGAGATCACGTCTTCCAACTTATTTCCCTTAATCCCATTCAAAAGACCAACAAAACAAGCATTACCAATCAAATTTAACCCGGCACCTTCGATAACCACCTTCTTACGTAGCATACTCGTATCGACTTGCTGTACACACAATAAGAGCAAACATTTGCTTAGTCTCAACATAAATTAACTTGTTAACGTACGCCCCCTACATGCCGAAGTTGACAACTCTGCTAATTATTTTAGTTGAAGGTTAACCGTGACACTTACAGTGTGACGGTTATTTGACGAGAGCTTGTTGTGATTCAGGGGACGTCGCGGAACTGAGATGTCGTGGCTGTGGGTGGGTTAGAGGTTTGGCGGGATGACTGTGTAAGAAAATGGTTGGGTAGTAATAGTTACATAATTACTGATTTTTTTTTAAGGTAATAGATAAGAGTTGGGTTGAATTTAAGAAATTAATAATATATATTATGGTTATGAATATTGTCTTGATTGGTAAGTTATGACAGTTTTACACATAAAACTACCGTGAAACTTACTCGTAGTGAAATGAAACGGATCTTCGCACTACCGCAGTGCGCCTCTATCTGCCGCGTAGCTCCACATGATGAATTACGAACTGGCCCGAAACATGTCGAGCTAATTTCGACATTAAAACGTGAGTAGTAGTTTTACATGGCGAAGTTGACAACTCTGCTAATTATTTTAGTTGAAGGTTAACCGTGACACTTATAGTGTGACGGTTATTTGACGAGAGCTTTTTGTGATTCAGGGGACGTCGCGGCGGAACTGAGATGTCGGCTGCGGGTTAGGGAAGGTTTGGCGCGATGACTGTCAGAAAGAGCTTGGGTGCTGATTAGTTACATTATCATTATAAATATTTTTAAGTTACTTGATAGAAGAAATAGTTGAGTTTAATTTGCGTAAAATTTAATTATGGTTACGAAAACTATCTTGATTTGGAAGTAACTTTATGATTATGAGTGACATTGAAATACTCGTGATTCTTTGTGAAATACGCTCAACTCATTGTTCATATCAGATTAGAAAATACATTGTTTTGTAACATTTACGTCACGCATATGCTTAGGTGACATGCTTAGGTACCTTTTTATACCTATAGTAGTTCTATTTTTAAGCCTTATTATGTCTCATTGTCGAGCATAGGCCTTTGCGTAGTATGAGAGGCTTTGGGCTGGCCTAAAGTTTGTATAGCGGACCCCGTGCGTATTGCAACTTGACTGAGTTGTTCATGGTAAATGTCAAATTTTATTATTTACATGAATTCGGAATGCATATTCCCGATGAAATTAGTTTTTTTTCCACAATTTTCCACAGAAGCAGTGTTTCAAAGTAAGTAGGTACTCCATAAATAATCCCTGCGTTCAAAACTATCCCTCTCACTGCCCTTAAATGTCCCCAATCGAGCGCACATCCCATCAAAATCCCCAGCAGCCTACAGCCAAATGATTTTTACTTTTTCGCTTCCACTACACGGTGCTAAAAAAGCGAAAAAAAGTGAAAAAAAAGTGTAAAATCCTCCTCGCGCACCGATGCGTGAAATCGACGAGGGACCCAAAAAGACGCTCGTGGCGCTCGGATTATTGTAACAATGTTTGACGACCCACTGCTGCCTGACGGGGCGTTGATTACAAACTAATGGGATCCGTAGCTATTTTTAAGGAGAATTTTTAGAAAGACTGCTTAAGATAAAGACTAATATCAGGCAATAACGGCTGATTTTTATAAAATTGTCACTGCCACTAACAATTATTCTAAACCTTAAGGTAAACGCTCCTAGTGATGATTCACTGCAGTATACTCGTATAGTGATATTGGATAACTAGTAAGGATTTAGACTTTACCAAAATATAGCAACTAAAAATTAGTGAAAAAAAGGCCCAATCCAATGCATCAGTAAAGCTGAGAATAAACGTTAAATTGCTAAAGGCAAACAAGACTTGGCTGTATGGCTTTTGCCCTTTGCCTTTTCTGTAACGGAAAAAAAAACTAAAGGTCAATTGATTCCCGAGATTTCTGCGTCAGAAGATTACGAAAAAAAGCGTAACATTTTGAATAAAAAAACTTACTTAAATTAACTATCACCAGGTCTCTTAGTGTTAAATTTCGTATATAGAAATCGACATAATTGTAACAAAGAAAGTCGTTTTATGTCTCGCGTCTGCCAACCGCTATGCCGCCATTATCTGCCTGAGTAGGTAGATTTTAGGAACTTAAAATTTTGTTGTTTACAGCTTAGAAATTTCATTACTTTATGCTTCAATTTATTATGAAAACCGTCGCAAAGTTAGCACGATAAGCGCATATATCTTGCGAGAGTAAATCGAATCTTCTGATCTGGGATCCGAGTCACACCTAATGATATTTGGCGCCCAGCGTGGGGCCATATCAGAACTCATGGGTAAGCACTTTGCAAATATTATTATGTCTATGTTTATTATTCATGTTACATTGTAAGTATACTATTAAATATCTTGATTTGTAAGTTCTTATTTCAAGAGTATTCCCACTCGCTTGATACGAGTATTTAAAAATGGAAACCAATTTTCCAGAAACAAGTTAAGCGATTCCAAAATACAATTTGGTAAAACGGAACGGCGAAAAAAGCAATCACTTCGATAACCCTTAGGTGCATGATTTAATTTTTTTTAACGAAAAAAATATATGTGGTTGGGAAATATGGGTGAATGCCAGGAAAATTAGTAAAAAAAATCGTAATCATTTTTTTATATATTTTTTTTTACGAAAACACTTTGTATCATTTTTGATACTCCATGGAGCAAGCACTAAAAAAATATGTTCTAAAATAATTAGTCAATAAAATATAAACTTCAAAAATAGAATTTTAACAATCGCAAAACATTAGCTATAAATGAAATTCATGTTTTTGTGTGTTTATGGGTATATACGGATCTTGTGAACTCGTCTATGGCCTGTTCTCGTTTAACAAAATGAGGATCTGAGGATCTTAGTTAAACCAGGTTTTTCTATAAAATTTAATTCTACTGCCATACTTGTAGGTTCTTCTGTTGTCTCTTCTTCCTCGAGAATTGTTTGCAGGTCTTCGAGTGATTAAGAAAACTCCAGATCATCTCCTTCGGACTCGGCATTGTCTTCCGATATTTTTCCACCTTCTAACTGAATCAACAGTGCTTCTACGTCCTTTTCTAAGACAAACCCTATGTGGTGATGTTGGGCATGTAAATAAGCTTTTATTAACATGCCCACACTACTTGATAAATAATGGTAAAGTATAAAAAACTCAAAAAGTTCTGTAAACCATGCTAGTAGAAAAAGTAAGCGTAGTGCATGGAGTATCATTATTGATACTACAAAAAAAGTCGTCATCGCATGGAGTATCATTTTCGATACCAACTGGAAACTCAAAAAACTATTGTATTAACACAAATCTCACAAAAACTTCTATAATCCTCGATAAATAGAAATACTAACCTTTCTTATACATATTTTTCCGATTGGAAATATCTCATGATCCGCCAGATAAAAAAAAATGAAAACTTGCAATTTCACCTTTTGCAAAAAGTAGCCGC
The DNA here is from genome assembly GCA_005406045.1 of Adoxophyes honmai. Classification (NCBI taxonomy): domain Eukaryota; kingdom Metazoa; phylum Arthropoda; class Insecta; order Lepidoptera; family Tortricidae; genus Adoxophyes; species Adoxophyes honmai. The sequence continues at coordinate 34,326 of BHDV01058883.1, read as the reverse complement.
ACAATTCAAACTTTTGACACTTAGTATAAAAATGGCTGTACTAGGATTGACAGTTCTTTTTTTCTTTGAAGTATTTGAGCAAAGGTAATAAAATACTGGTATTAGAAGGTGGCGAGAAAGAATAAAAATATTTTAGAGTGGTAAAAAGACATGGTATCATTTTTGATACCGTATGCACCTAAGGGATAAAGCAGTTCCGTTTTACGATACACTACAGCGTTATAGCATTATTAGGTGATCAGAGTCAATCTTTTTTTTTTCAATCTAATACAAAAATAAGTGAATTAAAAAAAGGCATCTGCGGTTGCCGGGTTCAAATTACGAAGGAATCGATTGAAAGGTTTCCATTATTCAATGCCAGTGACGGCGCGCGGGTTGAACGCTCAGCTGCCAATATCATTAAGGCGGCCATGTTGAAAAAAAAAAACTTAATTATAGAGCAACGCAAACACAAATAAAGGGGAGGCTGTACTCAGCCGAGGAGCATGTTTATCATGGCGCCATCGCAGAAAATTACGAAAACGCTCATTTCACAATTGGTTTTCCAATTTTGAGCACGTTCGCTTGGAGTCATCTTAATTAAATTAAAATTATAACAATGTTCCTGCCGTCGACGTGGAAATTTTGTCTGAAACACGATTATTTTTATTTCGTACCTTAGCTTTATTTTTAAATGTAGTTTGAAATGAAACTTAGTCTGCAATAATTTCTATAAATTACATTTTAGTCGGTTGAACATTTCCAGTATTGTTTGTTAGTAAATTAATTTTGAAACTGAAATTATCTGCCAAATTTTACATTATGCTTGTTGATTCAAGAAATAATAGTAAAATTATTCATGTTATTTAGGCATTAATTGATAGCAAACTAAACACTGACGATTTTATTCAGTTGAACACTGTAGTTGGTCTATAATTAGTGCTCATATAATTTGCACCCGGGTCTATTACGCTATGTTTGTCAAACATTTCAATTGTTTGGGTCACGTAGGTTATAATTGAAGTAGCTTTTTGTCAATATTTTGTGATGGTAGATATTTTTACCATTAATTATTACAGACATTCTTTTTGTCAGTCTCAGCTATTAAGTTTCCCCTCTGTCTTTTTGTAGGTATGTTAAAGGACTTTAATTCATGAGCCACCATAGAACCTTCTCAAAGAAAAAATCATAACGATTTCCCTTGATAGTTAATGGGATGTCACTATGACGTTTACTGTGAATTGGTTCCATGGTGGCTCATGAATTAAAGTCCCTGTATTCCCAAATGGAGTGGAAAGAGCGCACAAAACGCAACGTAAACTATACCTTACCTATTTAGCTCCTTTTAACATGCATACATGCATATTCTCACGCCTGTATTCCCATGAGGGGTAGGCAGAGCACATGGATTCAAAAATCCAGTGCCACGTCTAGCAAATTCAGGGTAACCAGATGGTTAAACGTGATATTGCGGTGACAGGTTGCTAGCCCATCGCCCACAATACACTAACCCTTTCCCAGAGTCGACTCTTACGACGCCCACGGGAAGAAAGGGGGAGGTGCTATTCTAACCCGGCACCACACGGGCAAACGGGCTCCTTTTAAGGCTTTAAAAAAGTATAATAGTGACAAATTGGTAGCTCGTCGCCTAAAATATACTTAAACCTACTTTCTCTGGTCGCCTCTTATTTCATTCACGGAAGAAATGGAGAGGTGTTATTCTAAACCGGCCACCACACGGAATAACCGCAAAAATTGAATACTAAACCGTATTTAAAAAAAAATAAACAATGCTTTAACTCTTCTGTTAGCTATGTGGCTAGAAAAAAAGACTATAGTTAGGGGTTGTATGTTTAGGCAAAAACAAAGTTGATATATCGCCCGTTTGGTCTAGAAACCTGTGGAAATAAAACAAAACTAGTCAAGACCTAAGTCTCGAAGTTTCTGGGGTAGCGGGAAGAAAACACTGGAAGTTTTTCCATCGCTTTTGCCGGTTGAACCTCATCGATCGCTCTGTTTCATCAAGTTTTTATAAGGCTCCTTTCAATGTATAGAGGGTTTAGAATCTCTAGGATAACTTTTGCCGGCTTCTGACAGCTTCACTATCATCATCACTACATATTATAAAACAAAGTCGCGGTCGCTGTCTGTCCGTCTGTATGTTTGCTTCAATCTTTAAAACTACGCAACGGATTTTAATGCGGTTTCTTTTAATAGATAGAGTGACTCTAGAGGAAGGTTTACATGTATAATACAAGCATAATATTGTAGAGGAACACCGATTAATTTACGTATTTCTGGTATAAGGTAGGTAATTTATAATATCATCATTGCACCCGCGCGAAGCCGGGGCGGGTCGCTAGTGATTTTATAAAACTAGATAGCTACGTTAATATCTTGCTAGTGGCTATGACAAGTGGAATGGTCATGGTTTTGCCTGTCGCGTTTTGTGTGCTCTGCCAACCACATTTGAGCACAGACGTGATTTCTGTACGTTAAGGTAAGAGATACAATAGTGACAGGTTGCTAGTACACCATCATCAGCCTATATACGTCCCACTACTGCAGGGCACAGGCCTCCTTTCACTATGAGAGAGCTTGGGCTATAGTTCCCACGCGGGCCCAGTGCGGATTGGGAACTTCACACACAACGTTGAATTACTTCGTTGCTGTGTGTAGGTTTCCTCACGATGTTTTCCTTCACCGAATAGCTCGTGATAAATATCAAATTGGATATCGCACATAAATTCCGAAAAATTCAGAGGTGCGAGCCCGGGGTTTGAACCCACGACCCTCAGCTTGAGAGGCCACAGGTCGAACCGCTGGGCTACCACGGCTTGATAGTACATACATACATACATAAATACATACATACCGTCACGTCTCTTTCCCACAGAGGTAGGCAGAAACCACTTTGTTCCACTTGCTACGATACTGACATACCTCTTTTGCTTCATCCACGTTCATTAGTTTCTTCATACATGCTCGTCGATTTCGGGTACTCTTGACCTGACCTGTTTCTAAAACGTCCGCGATTTGGTCACGGAACGTCCGTCTAGGTCTTCCCCTCCCAACACATCCATGTTGCTAGTATGTTGCCTAAAATATATCTTAACTTATTTCTTTAGTCAATGAAATTTAGTGATTTGTTTTTGTGTAACATTTCTAGCATTTCGTGTTTCTTTAGCAATACGGACGCAAACTTATTGTTGTATTGTATTGATTTCCTTCAAACTCCGTAAACTAGCTAGTGGATCCTCACCTCTGACCGCACGCCACTAATCCCGGCCAAATGTGAAGAGCCACAAATGTCGGGGGCCACAAAATGTTAGAGGCCACAAATGTGCCGCAATCGCTATCGGTGCCGGCAAGCGACGGCCACAGGCTTGGGTCCCGCTAAACTTGTTACGCGTGGTACAAGTTACGGAGTTGAAGTCGCTTAAGCCTAGGAAAATCCAGATTTTGGGCAGGTCAAAAGAAGTTTCTGAAAAAATGGCTGGATAGAACATATAACTTTTCTCCGAGTTCACTTAGCGATTTTTTTTATCTATTTAGAAACAATCCCAAAAAGGTTATATTCCTTATAATTATAATCTACTAGCTTTTGCCCGCGGCTCCGCTTGCGTTAAATTCGGGGTATCACAGAAGAGATAGCACACATACCAATTTATAGCTTTCTACATTGAAAACTTCCACCCCTCACTTTAGGGAAATGGGGGTTTTTGAAGAGACAAAATGTAGCCTATGTCACTCTCCATGCCCTGAACTATCTTTACCTAAAAAATCACGTCAATCCATCGCTCCGTTTACCCGTGAAAGACGGACAAACAAACAAACAAACAAACAAACACACTTTCACATTTATATATTGGTATTTGGTACGGATAATACTGCTGCATTTCTTCCGTGGATGTCATAAGAGACAACATGAAATAGGTTATGGTATATTTTAGGCGATAAAGTAGCAATCTGTCTAGAAGTTGCTACGAAGCGTAAAATAATCAAGATTTCGTCTATTTATCGTTTTATGTGCAGTGCTTTCCCCATTTGGGAATACAGGCATGATGTAGGTATATTTCGGTAGGTTTATAGTTTATTATAACCTCTTTTTGCCAGTCCCAATAAATTTCCTTCGTCTTTCAAAGTGTGACTGCCAGAGATCTTTGTAGGGGTTAGTCCGCCTTTGAATGTCACTTTATTATTTGTAAAAATTGTATACTTGGTTTTTTTACAGTAAAGTGTATACATGCTAGCATTCTCAGTGGGAAAATACCAACATAACAGGCTATCAACTTTTTTTAAAGACCTTTCCCCAAATTCCACAGATAACCAACGAATCAATCCTTTGTACCAGCTCGCCACAGAATTTAATCCCAATATGCTCGAATTTCGGCCGCGGCACGCACCTGCGAGTGAAAACCATTCACGGGCATTTGTCCTCGAGCGATCTATTCCACCTTAAAATGTCGTAAGTGCTTGGGAAACTTAAGGCGCTTACGCCTTTTTGAAGTGAGGAGAAGGTCAGCATCAAAAGGACCGCCATTCAATGCAAACGAAGCAACACCTTTTGATTGTACGCGCTGAAAGGTGTGAAGATAGCTGCCGTTTTGTGTGTAGGTATTGAAGGATTACAGACGGTATGGGAAAATAGTGAGTGAATTCGTTTCCGAAGGAAGCAGTGGGTGATATTTTTGGTAACGTCTTTTTTAAACGCTGTGCATTATCAGTGAATCAATTCAACGGTCCACTACATTACAATCTTTATTGAACACTAAAAAATCCGTTGACCGTGTGGTGTTGGATTTAGAATAACAATTCTTCATTTCTTCCGTGGATGTCGTATGTGGTAACTAAGAAAATAGGTAGGCAATAGGCTAGCAACCTCTCACTATAGTACATCTTCGACGTTGAAACAATTATGCTAAAAGTGCCCACGAAACTGAGGTTGTCATGGTTTTGGCTTTGTAGCGTTGCGTATCTGGCTACCTATGTATGCATGTTAAAAAAAAAGCAGTAAAAAAGGTACAGAATCATGAGCAGAGTTTGTATGTAAAGTTCATAACAGTAACTATAATAGCCTCTTAACTTTATTTAATTTAATAATCATAATTTAACTTTCATTTAAAAACGCTGACTTTTTTTTAATAAGGACGAAAACCATCTTCAACCTAAACCCTTTTCCAGCCAGCGCATTAAAAAAAAAACCTTCCCATCTCTTCCCGCCTCATGTGTCAGTATAAAACAAAATGGCGTCATCAAACGAAACCAGGGATAAACTAGAACGGCGAAAAGATCACGGAATTGAAATTAGCGAAAAGATCGAATGCCCATAACGCGGTAATTATGTAAATAGGGACGATAAAACGCGATTTTATCTTCTGTCGCGCGATTGAAATGTCAGATTTTATCGCTGCAAAAGTGGAAAATTAAATAAATGACCGCATTTGCATTTAAAGGGGTAGTAATTTTTGCACGCTTACACGATACAGTATTTCGCTTTTGGATATTGTAATCATTTTGTTTCAAATTACTACGGACGGGGTAAAGGGGATAGACATCAAGCCTATGTTCCCGAATTGGGTAGGCAGAGCACATGAAACGTTATATAGACAAAACCCTTGCTGTTTGGTGAGTGATGACTCGTAGAGATTTTTAGCCGAATTTCAGGATTAATAACTGATGAAAGAGGTATGACCATGTGGTGTGGTGATGTCGTAAGTGGCGACTTAGGATTAAAGTTTTAGGTGACAGACCATTGCCCTGTCATAATTGTATCTATTATCTTAACCCTAAAAATATGCTGCGACACGTATAAAATAGTAATGTTTTTATTTCTAAATTAAATGTAACAAAAAAATGGATTAACGTCTCGGTACGCCTTCAGCGCGAGTGCGGACATTATCAAGTAAAATTACAACTCATTTTAACGCTGCGGTAAACGAAATAACAGTAAGCTTTCCTGTCAAAAACAAGAAGAACAACATTAATTCGTATTCAACTTTCTCCTATTTTTGCTCGACGTTAATTTAAAATGAAACCTTTATTTACTTTAACATGTTTTATTTCCGTCCACGAGTCAGCGTTTTCGGAGTTGGTATTACGAATACGAGAAAAGGTGTCTGGAATCTGTTTTAATACCTGTGTAGGAAAGATTCTAATAGAGAGATCTTGATCCAGGCAGATGTTATGCCTGGGGACCGAAGTCCACAGAGAGGAAGTTGGAAGTTGTATTTGTGCAACCGTTCGTCGAAACTTCGTTAGCGCGATGTAGGGTCGTTTAGTTCGGCTATTCGACGCATGTGGCGCTGGGGCGCTACACCTGCATAACTGTATTAGTTTTTAAGGGGTATAGGAAGAGCAAACCTTGGAGGAGGGACGATTTGGAGCGTTTCGGGTCTAACTGGCGAGATTTAACTAAAAACGGAGACGAGTTGAACGAAAAGACTTGTGACCAGCAGTTTGATGAACCGTTGTAGAAATTATAGAATGAATGGATGCACCGTTTAAAATCCAGCCAGGCATTAATCAAATGCTAAGTTGTCAATGCACGGTTTCCAGTTATAGTATAAAATTGATTTATTTCGAGACATTAAAATGTCAGGCTACACGCGACGACATATTGATCTTTGTTGATGGGATGACTTTTTTAGGAAACTAATTGTTTTTTATTTAAACATTTGTGAAACCAATCGTTCTATGACTTTTAAAACGTACTCGTAGCAAGAAGCGACTAAGGAAATAGCTTTGGGTATGCTTTAAATGACAGACTAGCAACCTGTCACTATTATGCTACCTCGTCCATCTGTTATCAAACCTAAAATTATGCTAGAACTGGCTGCGAAGCGTGAAATAATCAGGTTTTCTCTGTCGCACCTAGTATTCTCTACCTGTCCCATTTAGGAGCATAAGCGTGATTGTAGGTACAGTCACGAATAGGGATTGTTGAGCCACTTGCCACTGTTCGCAATTTAGACGTGTAATCAATGACCGATGTGACTGACAGATGTTATCTATTGGATTAGTATTACACGACCAAGTTACAAACATAGGTAAGTGGCTCAACTATCCCTGTTCGCGATGGTACCTATGCATGTCTGTATGATAATTATATTCGTGTAAATTAACAGTGAATGTCATCCGGCTTACACATATTTCTCTCATTCAATTTATACTGTCAGTACATGCGTGCCATGAAAGTATTGTCCGGTATGATTGAATGCATTTAATTATTGCCGTCATCAATAAAGGCTGCCAACAATGGTTCACTGATGAAACCGGACAGGTATTTATTTGGTATCGAGTGCTTGTTCATTATGTTCAAAGTAAATTTAAATTAGCCGCTGAGATATTCATGTTAATTGTACAGGGTTTACCGACCTACATACATACATACATACATATTCTCACGCCTGTAATCCCAAGAGGGGTAGGCAGAGCACATGAATTCAAAAATCCAGTGCCACGTTTAGCAATGTCAGGGTAACCAGATGGTTAAACGTGATATTGCAGTGACAGGTCGCTAGCCCATCGCCCACAATACACTAACGGCACTAACCCTTTCCCAGAGTCAACTCTTACGACACCTACGGGAAGAAAGGGGGAGGTGCTATTCTAACCCGGCACCACACGGGGTCCCTCCTCCGACCTCCCTCTGGTAATTTTCGAGGATATACATGATACTCATAATTAGCTATGTAATCTATAATCATAAGTAGCTATGTAATCTATACTCATAAGTAGCTATGTAAATCTATACTTTTTTTTGGCAACAGTGTGGTGTCAGGCTTAGAATGAGACCTTTCTGTTTCTTCCATGGATGTCGTAAGAAGCAACTAAGGAGTTGGTGTAGGTATGTTATAAGCGAACGGCTAGCAACCTGACACTGTTGTACCTACTTCTAGCATCAGTTTAAAACTATTTACCATTTTAGCTTAGTGTGACTAAATGTAAAAAGGTCTTGGATTTTTTATAAAGCATTTTGTGTGCTCTGCCTTCTCCATTAGAGAAACATGCCTGATGTGCCAATATAATGCGTCTTTTTGCTTAGACAGTATTAATTTATTTGTCAAGAACTTTGTGCAAGTTACATCTTTCAATTGTTAAATTAAAGAAAATTCGCATCTAAAAAGTATTCACGACACTTCCACAAATAAACACCCAGCTACTTTCACTAACTCTAAAAAACACCATTCCGTAATGTCATTCAAAGTACAGATTGAAAACAAAGGCAACAAAGCGTTTCCCGCCAAAAAAACACGGCCAAGTTTCGCGCAAAATACACTTTGCCCCGGGCGGCATCGATTCCGCCGCCATTGCGTGACGTCACCACTGGACGATTGAAAAGCAATACAGCTCAGTAAACACGCGCGTGAAAAATAAATCGGGAAGGATTAAGCTGTAGACGTAACAGGTTAATGCCACAGAGTAAGCAAAGAGTAGACGGATGTAAAGGAAAGTTTTTCATACAAAATTGTTGCCATGTGTAGTATTTACGTCAAAAAATTGGCATTTGCTGAGAGAGTGGGGCCACTTTAATTTTTTTATCTTTTTTTCCATACATTCCGATTCTATTACGGAGATCAGCGGTATTTACTTAAAATAGCTGTTTGATTAGCACAGCAACACGCGCGAGACGGCATCTGTCATTTTTTGAGGTCTCCAGATAGACTGTGAAATGAATTATTATACTTCTTTTTTGCAATTTGACGATCCTTATATCGATCGATACACTAGTGATTGCCTAGCCCTGACCCGATTAGCCCTGAACGTCATCAGTCCATTTATTTTTTGAATTGTAAAATAAATTGAATACAAAAACTTATTTTTGCAATCTTAAAACTTAAATAAGTTAATAATTAATTTATTGTCAATCGTTCCTCGGATGCAGAATAGACCTAAAAATTTGTGCACATTCTACATTGCCGAGCGATCTTAGCCCCCCGCATTACCTGGGCCTTTTATAGGTAAAAATTAGTTTAGTCAGTCTTAATAAGAAGTGTATTAACAGTTTTATTTAAATAAATATGTTTTCTAGTCATGCCTTAATACATTAAACCTACACATCCCCCGCGGCTCCGCACCGTTGTTTGTCATCTTATAATTTCACCCCGAAGCATTTCTCACGAAGTCGCCCTTCAGGATATCATATAATTCTCGCGGTCCTAAAGGAGTAGGTGAGGGTAATTTACGGTCTTCCTCAACGGTAATGCCCAGAACTTACGGCCCACAGACGTTGAGGAAATAATAAATAAAATGTCGTGAAATATTATTACCGGTTTGAGTTTTTACACGGGGAAAATGGCGTAGTTTGGGTAATGGGTCGAGGAGAGGTGAGGCGGGTGAAAGGGCAAAGTCTAAAGACTACACGTTAGAGATTGTATGAAAGTCAGTAGTTAAAACTAGTAAAGAAGAGATCAAATATGGGTGTCAAAATTTTGTCTCGGTTTATTTAATGATATTTTAGATGAGCGTAATTCGCAATTTTAACGTGTGCGCAATTTTGCTAAAAAAATCCGATGCCGTTAAGTTATCTAGACCCAGGATGCTTTTTTATTGTACTGTAGAAATTATCTTTATATTGTTTTTTCGCCTTCTGCCAACCTCCGGGTCGGAAAACATGAGGTTTAGTCACAGAACTCGTGATCCTCCGTTAAATTATTAGCCTTCTTTAATAAAATAATCTAAAATTCTCCTGAGGTTCCTGACACTTCACAAGCGTGAAGCCCACTGGGGTATTATCTACTCAATCGACACACGGTCGGCGACAGGCGACGCAAATCAATTCACTTATTCGATTGTGCACACGACAAAGCGACGATTTTCAACGATTTACCGACTCGGTTCAAACCCAGTGGAAACTCGGAGCTGCAGTCGCTAAGTGAAGACCTGTGTCAATTATTTGTGAGATGATTGTCTGCTTGCCGCTCTATTCAGCGTGAGAGTTAGATGCGTCGTTAAATCTGGAGATTGTTTTCAGTTTAACAGAATGGGTGATAATCGTACCAGAATGTTGTGTGAGAAGGAAGCAATGGGTTTATGTGTAAAAGATACGATTGCTTGTCATTCAAGCGGAGGTTCTTTTTAATAGCTATGGTTAGAAAAATACTTTTTATTAAAAGTTACAAGTGTTTGGTGTTCGATTTTAACGTGAAAATGTTTTGTGTGCTAAAATTCGTTTTAAATAGACGTGCTACAGTGATGACTCATAGATAACAACTATTATTCCACATTTATTTCAGGTGTATTGCATTATTCTGGAAAATTGCTCATCTGATATTTTGATAAAGACTAGCAAACTTCACAAAAATGAATTATGAACACTTAATTATCTGCTGCTGAATTCAACAATACGTGGTTTTTGTACATCGTCAATAAATTTTATTTTTGAGAGATTTTTTTTCTAACGCTCGTATATTTTTTTTACTAGTCAATCAATGGGCGGCGCTACTGTTTAAAGGGTTATGAAAATTCGATTTCATAGTTTGGACTATTATTCAAATGGTATAGAAATTATAGTTGAAAATTAGAGGTAACCTCATATTTAATTATAATTCAAAGGTTCTGACAACTAAAACCACTACAAATTAGACTTAGCTGAGTAAAAACGAACTCTTCGACTTGCAATTCGGCTTCGAAGGTCCGTCCAAATTATTTTCCAACAAACTTTACCAGCTCTTCCCCGTTTCTATGGAGTCATGTTCCAAAGCCGGTGCACACGGTGACAACTTCATTAAAAGAGCCGTGGCTGCAGCCGGCGCCGACTTTGTGTGCCAATCACAATCCACGGCAAGCCTTTGAGGGGTACGAGAATTAAAAAAAATGTTTTGGTTCGACGGCGTCTGTGTGCTGACAACTAAAAGGTGCAAAAAGCCGCGCGGTTCGGGCCTACCAAATTCAAATTTAGTTTTAGGGTTTCGTCGTTTATTTAAGCAGCGTGTAGATTCCATACAACCAGTTTAAGGTTATTAGTATAAGCCTTAAAGCCCCTAGCAGACGATGTATTAAAAACGCCCTGTAGATGTCGTTTTTTGCGTTTGTATGTATTCAAACATGCGTAAAACGCGACACAAATGCGTGAAAAGCGCTCGCAACTCGCATACATACGAAGGGAAGTGTACCTGTACCAAACCTTGTAAAAGAAAACGGGAAAAATGTCTCAGTGCAGTCGATTTTTAATGCTTTTGATCACGCTTGTTTTTGTTTACTTACTTGCCATGATATATATATTATGGTACAGCCAGCAACAAAGAAAAAACATTTTCTTTTGAGAGAAGTGTATATTTTTGCCATATTTACCGTTATCAATACCTTTTTTGAAGTAGGATGCAATTTTCTAAATAATTCTAAGTAATAATTATCTTAATCTATATTATAGTTTAAGAGAACATTTCACGAGTAAAAAGAAAAAAATCGTTCAAAAACCTTTTATCTGTTTTTTAACCTCAAATTATGTAGTGGCTACGAAGCCTCAAAATGTTAGGTTTTGTCTATGACACATTTCGTGTCTTCTATCTACCCCATTTGAGAATACAGGTGTGATTTTTTGTATGTATAATAATACAATTGGTGAAATAAGGTTTAAATTAAGCGGTAGGTTCACGGAACCCATCCGCTCCGAGCAATTCGCGCTTTCGTGAAACGGAACGACGTTTGACGCCTTGTGTCGTGTTTTTCCTCTCAGATTGTGTTGTGAATTAATTTTAAACCTACGAGCGGGAACGGACATGTGACTGAATGTATAGGTCCAGTCACGAACCGGGGATTGTTGAGCCACTTGCCACTGTTCGCAATTTAGACGTGTAATCAATGACTGATGTGACCGCCTAGATGTCAGCTTTTGGATTAGTATTACATGACCAAGTTACAAACATAGGTAAGTGGCTCAAAAAACCCTATTCGCGATGGAACATTACATACATACATACATATACTCACGCCTGTATTCCCATGAGGGGTAGGCAGAGCACATGGATTCAAAAATCCAGTGCCACGTCTAGCAAATTCAGGGTAACCAGATGATTAAACGTGATATTGTGACGTGAAACGTGATGGAACATTGCGTGCAGGTATTCTATTATTTTTACTAGTTTTCCGCCCGCGGCTTTGCCCGCGTGGAATTCAGTTATATTGCGGTATAAAGCACAACATAATATATTTTACCTTGTTTTAAACGACACACAGCACCATCTCCAATTCATCCATCAAGCAAACTATATTTTTGTTTTCCCTCGGGAATACCTATTATTTTTTTCCGGGATAAAAAAGTACCCTATTATTTTAATCAGGACTTCTTTCTTTACGTCTGCATAATTTCAAAGCAATCGGTTCAATAGTTACGGGGTGAAAGCGGAACAAACAAACAAACTCACTTTCCGATTTATAATATTAGTAAGGAAGTCAGGATAGTAAGGATATGAGAGGCCCCGATGGTGTTACATGTGTTTGGCTGGCGGTTTTAAAGATAAAATGACACTGTTTTTAAAGGAACTCTAGTTTTAATGTTCAGGAAACGAAGACGATGGAATCTAGTTTTGTTTTTTCGTCGGGAAGACGTACCGCTTAGAGTGGAGAGTGCTGGACTGTGACTAAAAATACAATGTAAAATACCTACAGGTGTCAATTTTACTGTCACTGTTGTCGGGTTTAGAATAACACTTCTCCATTTCTTCCATAGATGTTGTTGTAGAGAGGAGCGAGGTAGAGGTGTATTGATTGAACAAGTGTTGCTTTATGACTCTCTTTAATTACACTAACCTAAGCCTTATATAGAGTAACATAGTGGGAGAGTGTGAGTGTGGCGTAGCCCACACTACATTGTAAGAAGAGACAATAGGTTAATCAATGTCAACTTGAAATTATGCTCAAAGTGGATACAGGATCTGAAATAGTCATGATTTTAACTGTGTAACTTATTGGGTCCTCTGCCTACCCCGTTTGGGAATACCAGCGTGATTTATTTACGTGTACCTACTATACACAGAAGTGTAAGTGTAAAATTGGTATAAGACTACCTTCTTTGAGGAGTTGTTTGCGAAAACATAATGAATATTTTTGTATGTATGTTTTTTGATATGACAATGTGTTCCATAAAGTAATGAAACAAAAATAGGCATTTTTAATTTAAATTTAAATAGGCCTGATGCGAGATGGAGATGTAAAATTTTCTTTTGGTTGTCAAAATTCCAGAATTTTCCTAAGAAAGTCGATTGAAACGTCCCACGGTCTCACCCACCAAATGTTAATAACCTCAGAAACAAAATAAAATGAATGTCACAAACAAGCTTTTTCTAAATTCGGATAATATTTGTGTAACTCGGATCCGGCTCTTCCATCTCGGCCATCTTTGTTAATAATTTATTTTCCTCGAGGCGTTTCTAAACAAAATGAAACGAAATAATAAAACTCAAATATGTGACCTTTACCGTTTTACGGATTATTAATCTATTATTACTTACATACATACATAAATCATGCCTGTATTCCCAAATGGGGTAGGTTGAGCACACGAAACACTCCATAGACAAAACCATAACTATTTCACGTTTTGGCACTTCTATCATGTTTTTTAGGTTTTGAGTTGGCAGGTATAATAGTGACAGGTTGCTAGCCTGTCGCCTAAAACATACCTTAACCTATTCCCTTACTCACCTCTTACGACATTCACGGAAGAAATGGAGAGATGTTATTCTATCCCGACACCATACAGGACGCTAATCCTAATCTATTATTCCTTGACAATAAACAGTAACTGATACAAATAACATCATGCGGTAGAATGGAACTAGCGCACCGTACAGAAAAAGATCTTTCCCAGATTTAATAAATATCACGAAGCAATAAATATCGTATTTCTGGACGAAAAAACAAAGGAATGCCTCGAGTTAGAAGGTTTTTGAACGAATCCATATAACACATGTCTCGATAGAGTCACAGTGTCACAGATTATGATCAGTATGGCAAATAAATATATCTTACCTGAATTTCTTATGTGGCAAAGTAATGATAGTAATGATAACATTTACATTTTTCAACGGAATTAGCCATCATAATACATACAATACAAATACAAATTACAAGGATACAAATACATCCCTACTCCCTACTATATTTAATTTTATAAATGCGAAAGTAAGGCGCTGCGCAGACGACAGACTTTTGTGCGATCGAGTCTGCGGAGCAATAAAAAATCTGAATGGAAACTGTCTGCGCGCCATTCAAAGATTTTACTGCTCCGCAGACTCGATCACACAAAAGTCTGTCGTCTGCGCAGCGCCTTACTCTGTCTGTCTGTCTGTTACGCTTTCCCGCTTAAACCTCTCAACCGATTTTGATGAAATTGGCCATAGACAATCTTTAGACCCTGAGAAAATGTAATGCCTAAAATAATTATGCCACGTGGACGAAGTCGCGGGCACAGCTAGTAGACAAATAAAAAAACAGTTCCATGGTAACGTTGCCAAGTAAGTATCTACTCTCCTCTTATTGAAAATCCAAAACACAAAAAAAATCCTATTCACCTAGGAAATAAAGACGACACAACTACTTCAAAACGAAATTCCATCCACTCCGCATTTTCGAATTACCACGTCCTTTGTGTGGACTATGCAGCTCTTCGAACACTGATCGAATTATGAGTCAAATTCCATAGCTTACTGTTCGCTCCACGGGTACTGTCAGCACTGTCGAATATCGCGTTCCCTAGGATCATAATATCCCCCCAATAGCGGGCTGGGTATGGCTCCGGGAGTAATTCGCCGAATAATCTATGGGCTTTTTTTGCCAATATTTCTATGTGATAATACATTGTTTTCATACGTCTCAGCAGTGTTCGGCGGGGAATGTGTTTGAGGCGAGGGTTTTAATAAAATGTATGTAGAAATGAAATTAATACGCATGTATTTTCAAATGGGGTTGTCAGCGCACAAGCAAGGGACTTTTATTATAATTTTTGAATGAAAGAGTTAGTGATAGCTTGCTAGCCTGTCGCCCAAATCATACCTAAATCATGGCATAAGAAATAGTTTCTTCGTGGCCTCTTACGGCATCCAGGGAAGAAATGGAGAAGAGTATTCCAAATCCTATGTAGCCAATTAAATGCCCTTGCTACTGCTTGAGTCAAATCAACCCTAGAGTAGTCGCGCCTTTTTTTGTAACGCGAGTGCTCGCGCAGGGAGCATTTTGCCGCCCGTACTTCATACGATTTATTTTTGTTAATATGAGTCTTACACATTTGTAATTATGTTTTAACGATAAAATAAATCACCAACTATAGGAATAAGAAACATTTATTAAAGTTTTATATGTATAAATTAGTAAAAAATGCTTCGGGAAATCTTAGGTAATTATTTTTGATGTTTTGGAACTTCCGAATCAATTTTTCCACAAAAAATTTAGAAATTAAACTAACCAACAAGATTAAACGTTTTCATCATCTACAGCATGCATTTTACCAAAACAAACCTGGTAAATGCGCATAAAATGTTTGTTGCACAGTAACTTTGCACAGATGTACAACCCTTTTTTGTCCCTTTATTTTTCATTGATGGACATACTGCGCATATATACCATCTCGCACTATGGGTATATTTTGATGTTCTGATGGCACAAATTGAGCTATTTGTTTCCTCAGATGGTTTTGTAAACTGTTTACGGCGGATCTCTAATGTTTATATGGCCTAGTTACAGCCAGGACATTTTTTTCAGAAATGTTCGATTAAACTAATTATAATTGGCCAGTATTTTTTTTTAACTATTATTTGACTATATACCATATTTCCATTAAAATAATAATACTACGCAATGAAAACAATCAATATTTCAACAATAGTAAAAAATTACATCCACAAATTTTACCTACGTGAGTAGTCGCGCGGTGAGCAATTTGCCGCCAACCTCGACATACCCCTGATAATCTTTGCCTCCTGCGGTCACCCGCGCACCGATTTCATTTTTATTTCTAAAACTAGAAGGCAAGGGACAGAGGGGCAGCTACACGGACGCTTGCCCTTGACAAATGCATAGTGTACGTAATAAAACGAAACCTGTGCCGCGGGCGGCAAAATGCTCATAGCGCGAGCACTCTAGGGTTAAAGGACTCTTTCAAGTGAGAACTTCGGACACAATACATTGATGAGTTTCGTGGCTGCGTCTAGGTAGACTTACGAAGTTTTTATCCAATAACAATTGGTAAAACAGTGTGATTTCGCACTTAATCAAAAAATACCGAAATTCGAACCCATGCCATTGCGTAGACTCATTTCATTAGTGTAGGTACTCTAGGTTATTCTTGAGAGGGCATAGCTCAAATTGGACTTTTATGGGCACGATTTACATGTACATTTTTACAATCCTAACCTTACTTCACAAATTCCTACCACATTGAGAAGTCTATTTGATTAGCACGCTTAGAAATATCGAGTAACCTAGTGACCCTTTAGGAAAACCTAACCCCTAGTTTACATAGCTAAGTATATGCTTTTTTTTCCAACCCAGTCCTTTTTTTGAAGAATTTCAATCGTAGACAAATTGGTTGCGTTCTGTTTTGTCAAGCTGGTAGCTGGTTGAATAATGAAAGCACTTACGTGTTAAGCTCAAGATCCAGTCTGAACTTGTGGTTGAAAGCTTTGATGAGAAGTGACGTCCGGTGAAAATGCTTGCCAGTCTGAAACAAACACAAAGATTAGTATTATTCTACTGGGTCATACATAAGTGTTGGTACACGTCTATACTGTAGAGATAACAAAAGTTAAGGGTTTATGGCCAATAATTGAAGTAAGAAAGTTCAGATGTATTTAGTACACCTCGGCTACTAATATGAGGTTTTTTAAGTTCTTAATTTTATGTGGACAGGAGAGATATCTCCAAGATATTGTACGAAGAGACGTGAACTAGTATTTGTGTGCGACCCCATTACAAAGAAGAGTGAGTCACTGGCACTATCATTATTAATTGAAATTGGAAAATTATAGCCCCCTGCCTCAGTACAAATGATAATCAATGATGTATTCTGATAATCTATGATTTGTGCTACAGTGAACGTTACGTATTGGAATCAACCTATAAATGTTGTATAACATCCTATGGAAGTTGTTTACATTATTACATAAGATCTCCTGATACGAGTCTTATAAGTTAGTAAACCTGTGTTCAAATATCATGGGTAATTTTGCATTATTTGCCGAAGGACTTGTCCTTCTTGGAAAATAATAATATTATGTTATTTTCTAACTTACTCTCAACATATTGTTTGCACGGTAACCTTCCACCGTGACATTTTCAGCGGCGCAAATATAAAAGCCACTCTAACCATTTATAAATTGACACTTCACATTTATGTACCCAGTGAAGCAAAGTAACAAGACCGTACAGATAACGGTCAAACATTCCGAATTTGTTTCCAAAAAGGGTCCACCGCATATTTGCAAAGGACGAAGAAAATAGGTCAGTTTATTCGTTGTTATACCTACGTGCCTTTGACGAAGCGTTCGAGTGAAATTTTTATTTCATTTGACTTACATTTTTGGGAGCAAATATAATTACGGGAGTTGGCACCGACGATTGATTTTGTCGACTGACTTGCGCCGGCGATGTTTGGTCTTTCGTGGAGCCGAACACCGAGAATTTGTTTAATCGTTTCCTTTTCGAGTTGTCAATGCGTGCAACGCGTGTTCCGGAATAAGAATTTGGGGTGTGTTTTCGGAGACCGATAAAGCATTAAATTTGTTGTTCTGTTTAAATGAATATCGCACTCCGCTAACACGTGTCGAGAAGTGACGTCAATCGTTAACGGAAAAGGAATTATTACCCGGAACAGTTTTTATTTTCGATTTTTAAAATAAGAACTCTGCGCAGTAACTAATCCTATTAATGAAATACTTCTATTCTTGGCATTGTTTTCTTCTAATCTTGCTCCAATCTATTTCTGGATTCTTTATTTTTATTTTAACAAATGAGGCACAAGTTAGCAAGTCTTGTAATGAGGTAATCCTATACACCGTTTCTTTGTCACAAAACAAAGGCGAATGTCAAAGGGAACATACAGGGATTCTGGATTTATTATCCAATGTATGAGGGCAAGGAGAAATCAAAACTATTCACGCACAAAAATGAGCCTTGGCATATACGTGGAAGGTTTAAAATGCACTGGGCTTAGCTGCAATTAGACTGGGCTTTTTAAGTACGAGAGTTTGAGGTAAAAAGTGGTTTCGATTGGCCACAATTTTATTACACTAATGGCTTTTTCGAATGGCTAAAACCCTCCTTCATGTTATGATGAAAGAAGTCGTTACTAAGTGGAACTGAAAAGGTAGCCAATATTGCTTCTAATATTAGCCAAAAAGGGGCAAGGAGTCGTTGAGTGCTTAAATTTTGAAACATGAGTGTAGTGAGGTTTCGTTAAGACTGAATTGATCGCTTTATACCAAGTGGAGGCAGCAAGTTAAGCCTATATTTGACAACGTATTTGTATTTTGTAGTACATACATACTTACATAGAATCACCCCTGTGTTCCCAAATGGGGTAGGCAGAGCACACGAAACGTGACACAGACAAGATCATGATTACGACTATTCCACGCTTTGCTGCCACTTCTAGCATAATTTTAGGTTTGAAATCAGACTGAAGAGATATAAAGTGACAGGTCGCTAGCCTGTAGCCTAAAGCCTTAGTTGCCTCACGGTTGCCTCTTGCGACAGTCGCAGATGAAATAGAGAGGTGTATTTCTACCTCGACACCACACGGGACATCAAGTTTAAATACGCAAGAAATTTAAACTGGTGTATATTATTATGTCGATACAGCGTGTCTCATTGGCAATAATGCAATTACGAACCAAAGGCACGTTGTGACGAGCGGGGGATTATTTTATGCAGCCTGCAATTCAATAAAACGATGCCCGAGGCACATGCACTGGAGAATGACGATTAAACAATATGTTGGATGATTGTTGGCAGCTATAAACATGTAAGCTTCGTTTGTCCAAGTTGTGCAATACAAGCTTTACAGTTCTGTTCTTCGCGTGATATAAGGTAAACGTACCAATGCTCGACGCCTCAACGCCCATTAGATGACACCCATCTGTCACCTGTCTTACTATGATATAAGGGGTTACAAGTGCCATGTATTGGGTCAGTGTCGAGCACAGGGACGTTTACCTTACTTTGATTCACAACATTTGTACCAAAGTTGAAATCAATTGGATAGATGACTAAAAAAAAACTATTTAGGCCGTCATATAGATTACAAACACATTTCACATTTTTTTTTGCAAGGAAGAATTGACGACGATACCGCTCTCTGACGTTTCGTATGGCGTCACGTTTAAGTACAATTTTGTTTTTACCAAGGCGTGACGTCACGAGCTCCCACTCAGGAAGTTTGATGTTTAATCTTCTACCTCTTAATCTTAATCTTGTACCTTTGTCGATTATTTATGATAAACCAAATAATACTTGTCTTATTTTTTTCCACAATCTAAGGCTAAGCGCGCACTACGACTTTTTGTCGCGCATCAATTTTGTCGCAGAAATGCAACGTAAGGGTTTATATGTCATCGCGCGCACTATGATGAAAAAATCAGTATGGACAGCGCTATTTTAAAATCGTGTCGCACGACAAAAAGTCGTAGTGCGCGCTTGGCCTTACGGACTAATTAGAATGATATATTTTTAATCCTGTCGTCAACCCTATCCAATCTTTAGCAATGTTACATAGCAATGTTACTCTCCTACAAGACAGGAGACGTTTATCTTGTGGATACGATATTCAGGACTTGGAAAGCTATCGACTGTACCTAAATCTTTAACGTTTGTAATATTCACAGAAGAGACGGGAACTAGTATCTGCCCTATCGTATCGTATCGTAGCTTATGATCATAAGTGATCGCGTCTACAAACAGCGTTTTTAACATGTGAAAATGCCTGTCGCGGCCCCAAGGTACATAGTTGGTACCGTAGGCCTGTTACATTAATGGATAGAACAGGATTTAACATACATCCATACAATCACGTCTGTGTTCTCAAATGGGGTAGACAGAGCAAATTAAACATGACATAGACAAAACAATGACTATTTCGCCTCGCAGCCGCTTCTAGCGTGATTTTAGGTATAAGAAAATATGGAAGAGGTATAATAGTGACAAGTTGCTACCTAGTCTGTCGCCTAAAGCATACCTAAACATTCCTTAGCCGCTTACAACATCCACAGAAGATGGAAGGTGCTATTCTATCCCAACACCATACAGGTTCACAGTTTTACAGGATTTAAAGAGTCACTAAAACCAGAAGCGTGTAGTTATAAAATCCCGGCAGTATCCGACGTCACCGCACTAATTTAGCCCGCGGCGATGTTTATTGAATTAAGGACCCTCGTCCAAGGTGACCCATGAACGTGTATTGACAGCTACCCTCCTCACCACACGTAATTATGCCGGGATTCG
Organism: Adoxophyes honmai; assembly: GCA_005406045.1. Lineage (NCBI taxonomy): Eukaryota > Metazoa > Arthropoda > Insecta > Lepidoptera > Tortricidae > Adoxophyes > Adoxophyes honmai. Next base: position 13,911 of record BHDV01058883.1, on the reverse strand, counting down.
TATTATAGTTCATATTTATTGATTTTGGAAGGGTTAATCGTACGTATGAACAGGGTGTAGTGGACGTGTGATCTGTTGTCTGCGATCGGCTGGTTGGAGTAGTTCCGTTACAATACATGCATTACATCACGTCATTCGCAAATAGGGTTTCGGCAACACGTTTTTTCACGTTTGTTTTTCTTTAAGACACTTTAACACTGGAGTATCTTTTTATTTTACACCGATTGCATGACCGTTTTGAAAACATTGCGCGTGTTTTAACAATAATAAAAATTACGAGGTAAGTAGGCAACGCGAATAGCCGGGTTGACACTGACCGAGCCGCTTTGCGAGGCAAGCGTTTGAGGCATGCTTTTGTTCCACATAAAGCTCATAGTCGCACCAAAACTGGCTGCCTTGCGAGGCAACTCGGTCAGTGTGGACCCGGCTAATGACGTAAGAACCAGCCTACTGCCATGCACCTTTCATAAGGTCTCGGAAGCGGAAATTATGTAAGCTGTGAAGTGGGAAAGAATAACATTTCAAACTTTGAAATAAAGGTGTTCGTTTTTAGGGTTTCGCACCCAAAGGGTAAAAACGGGACCCTATTGCTGAGACTTCGCTGTCTGTCTGTCTGTCCGTCTGTCACCAGACTAGTATGAGATACATCTCACGAACCGTGACAGCTAGAGAGTTAATATTGTCACCATACTGTCACAGATGATGTATTTCTGTTGCCGCTATAACAACAAAAAATACTAAAATCGAAAAAATAATAACTCTCTCCCATAGAATTTTTTTTTTGCTGTTTTTGGTACGGAACCCTTCGTGCGCGAATCCGACTCGCACTTGGCCGGTTTTTTAGGCAATGTCTTTGTAATAATAGGTGTCACCAGAACGCGTCACGTTAGACAAACTAATATTAAACCTTCCATTTATCTTAGCAAAGTTTTAACAAACAATATACTTGTCGAGAACCAAGACAGCGTCAACTCCAGGTTAATTAATATGAAATACTTAGTAAAACTACTGCTGTAGCTAACAAACTAATGAACTTGCCAAGTCTCAGTTCCGCGAAGAGAAGATAATACGACGAAGATATTTTGTTATTGAGACAAACTGGAGTTTATAATTTGTACCAATCATTGGCGTTCCTATATCTAGGTTTCTGATTTATTGGTAGACACCATAGTTTATGATAAAGTGTTCACTTTCACCGAACGCATGAGATGAGAGGGTTTAGGCTGTTCTTACGTGGGCCCTGTGTTGATTGGAACTTCACACGCAACATTGAATTAAATCATGTGTTTTTTTTAGGATCTTTGTTTGTTTAAGGAACATTTCGAAAATAGAAGTCTATTTACTTAGTACGCGGAATCAATTGCACCAGTCATTCTTTGATATCTTTATTAGTTAGGCACCACCTACGTCAATATTTTAATAATGAAACACACTTAGCAGAAAAATTATCATAGATGTTGCTGAGCGTTTTGTGTGAAACGCAGAAATATTAAACACAAATAAAAGAAATAAAAGAAAAACATTCCACACAGTCACGTTATTTCAAAAGAGAGCAGTGAAACAAGGAGAAATAATAAACTACCGTGAGACTAACTCCTAATGTAAAATATGGATAACTTTTGGTTCTGGATCGAGTTTAGCTCATAATGATTCGGTTTAGTCTACGGATGTAGTCCGCAGTCTCTCGTGGCTCCTAAATGGCTACGAACTGCTACATCTCGAACTAATTTCCATTTAAGACGACCTATCTGTATTTTTCATTATAAAAAAGCAGAGAAATATAATTACCTTCACCTGTAGCTGAATAAACCTTTCTTACCGACACCTCGGGCCCAGCGACCGCGGCTGGACCTCACAGACCGCAGCCCGTGACCCGCGGAAGGGTCCAAAGCGACACAAGTAATGCCGGTCAATCCGCGTCATTATTTAGACGGACCCGTGCCCCTTCAGCGGGCCCTTTGCAAACCAGCTGAATGGACTCGACGGCCAAAAAATGCCGAATAAACGAAATAAAATTAAGTCCTTACTTCGGGTCTTTGTGGCGATTTAATACTATCTGGGACCGAAATTATATGCTCGCGATTGGATCGACATGAAAGGAATATCGTACGGTGGACCTATTTGCTTTTTGTAGCGAGGTTTTTCGTGAGTGGTTTGGTGAGGACGTGGGTCCGTGCTGTGATTAGGGTATGTTTGCTGTTTTGCTTTCCACTTTGTAACAGCACTTGCTACAAATTTATAGCACATACTCCCAAAGAATACACAAAAATAGTTGAAAGGGGGTATAGTAGTGACAGGTTGCTAGCCTGTCGCCTAAAGCACACCTGAACCTATTTCCTTAGGATGCTTCTTACAACATCCGGAGAAGAAATGTAGCAGGGTTATTATAAATTCAATACACAGAATAAGATCCGAGTGGTGTCGGATTCCGTAAAATAATGGATCAAATAATTAGTAAAGAGCAATTATAAACTGTGTCTAACTAACGAACCGTCCTATCCGATCGAGGCCGACGTAGCTCAAAAACTAAGCAAACAAACGTTATTCAACGTTCAGCAAAGTTTACCCAAAAACATGGGCCAAATAAGCTTTAAATCAATTCAGAGGGTACACTGATTTAAGTGCCGGGCCGGCAAGGGCACACACGGCGACCCAGGGTTGTCATCAGCTTAATTGGCGGCGCCGAACGTACACATTAAAAAATCCGGACACTTTAAATAAATGTCTCATCCGTCCGGGCAATTACCTTGAAAATAGTTTTATTGTAACCGTAAAATTGACTCTATGCTTACTCTGTGGCGTTGCATAAATTTTAACTTTTCAAAAAGAAGTATTGGGAAACAATTAGGATTCTTTTATCCCGGATTTATTAAGACTTAGTAGGATAGGGTTGTTTTAAAGGACGCATTGCAAGGAGCGTGTAGCTACATAGGCAGTAGAAAGACAGATAAACCTGTTTTCTGAAAGAGCATTTTAATACAAAATATCAAAATATATATTAATGCAAGTAGGCCATCTTTTCTGAGCGTACCAGCACCGCGGAAGGACCCTGATTGCCAAAAAGAATGCGCTGCAAGAATAATAAATCTTTTATCAACAAAATTACTGTCACAACGGGCATTAATTCTTCGCTCTTCTTTACCGCAATGGAACGCAACTTCAACAAATCTCGTGCATGGCGAGTAAGCTGGCACTGGGACACGCGTCTCCTCCTTTGATTTTATTAAATATTACAATAATTTTAAATTTTACAACGATTGCTAACCCTAGAAATCCCGGACATGCGGATACCCGGACACCCACACTCGGACAAGCCGGGTCAAAACTGCGATCTTTTTAATTAGCAGAAGAGGGCCGCTCACGCAAGCTCCATTGTTACCTCGGCCTTACTTTTCTGGAATAAAAATAGACTGGCTTTTTCTGTCTCAATGTTATTTGTGTGTTGTGTATCTAAAACCGGCCATTATCACATACGTACATCTAATCTAATAAGTATTATAAACGTGAAAGTTTGTGAGTATGGATGGATGGATGTATGGATGTAGGGATGTTTGTTACTCCTTCACGCAAAAACTACTGAATGGATTTTAATGAAACTTTCCAGTAATGTAGCTTATACATCAGAATAGCACATAGGCTACAATTTATAAAGATTTTGTTTGAATTTTCCAAAATATGACGATAAGTGTCGAGAAAGTAGGAAAAAATCTACTATATGCTGGCTATTCTGGCGGGCGCTTCCTACTAATAATTCCGAAATCTCTTCTTTGTTAGCCCGAATTTAACGCGTGCGAAGCCGCGGGCAAAAGCTAGTACATACATATTCTCACGCCTGTATTCCCAACAGTGGTAGGCAGAGCACGTGAATTCAAAAATCCAGTGCCACGATTAGCAATTTCAGGGTAACCAGATGGTCAAACGTGATATTGCAGTGACAGGTTGCTAGCCCATCGCCCACAATGCACTAACCCTTTCCCAGAGTCGACTCTTACGACACCCGCGGGAAGAAAGGGGGAGGTGCTATTCTAACCCGGCATCACACGGGCATTATCACATACACGACTGATAAATACCCCGTATGGTGACGGATTTAGAATAACTCCACTCCATTTCTTCCATCGTACGAGGCGGCTAAAAGAGTTTATGGTATATGTTAGGTGACAGCCTTGCAACTTGACACTATTGTGCTCTTATGTCTAACTTAAAGTGTATAAAAGACTATGAAACGTGAAATAGGCATGGTTTTGTCCAAGTAACGTTTCGTATGCCCTGCCTAATCCATTTGGGAACACAAGCGTGACGCATGTTAAAAATCCATTCACAGCTCTATAGGTTCTGGATACTTGCATTTTTTACGTTCAAAAATATGTACGTAGATAAGAGAGGTATAGGGACAGGGTTCCAGCCTACAGCTAAAAGCATAGATATTTTACCATCTATTTTCTAAATCGCCTGTCTTGACATCAGTGGAAGAAATAGAGTGACATTATTCTAAACATGACACCACACGGGGAGTACTGTCTTGCAAGTTGTTAATACTTAACGAATTTTTTACGTGTATGATGTATGTGATTTTGTGCCAAATTTTTTGGCAGACTCAAACGCGACTGTGTAAAATAGCCCCTATACTATAATAATAATAATTCTTACCTCCATTTCTTCTGTGGGTGTTTTAAAAAATTACTAAGGTTTAAGTATGCTTTAGACAACAGGCTAGCAACCTGTCACTAGTAATGCCTTTGTCATCTGTTTCTAAACTTGAAATTATGGTAGAAAACGTGAAAATAGTCAAATTGTCTACGTAACGATTCGATGCTCTGCATGTCCCATTATACGTTTTTAAACTATGCCTCAAATAACTAGACAGAAAATGACGATTACCGAGGGTCACAAAAACAGGCGCTTATATCTTGCACGTTTAGCTTTAATATCCCAGCAAATAACCAAACTTCATTGTTAACTGCACAGCTATTAAGTCTAAAATCGAATCGTAGCAAAAACACTTCCTCCTTTCCTGTCCTTAGCAAGAAACAGCGAAAACAACTTACTAAGTTCCTCCTTATTCTCGACAGTACCAGAATTCTTCGCAAGACAATAGAATCTAAATTGTACAGTCGGCAACATCCGGCGTACACTTAGACGTAATAAATTGCTCTTGTTCTAATGCATGTACTCTCGGTGGAGTGGGTACGACAGAGGTCACGTTAGATCCACTAACAAAGCACTTTGCGAATTGTTTTGTTGCTGAAAAATAGGTTTAAAGAGTAGGTGAAGATGCAGTGTTTTGGTAATTCAGTGTAGTGTTTAAAATGTGTTGTTTTATTGGTAGAAATATACCTTTCTACTGTTTAGCTCATCAAGTTGTGGAAATATGTGTGATTCGTATTTATTGTTTGGGACTAGTAAAGTGACTTTGTGTGTGTTTGTTTCAACATACTTTTATTCATTAAAAAAAAACCTTTCCGCCAAGTTTCTTGCGGCACATTCTTCTTGGCAAAGATGGTCTTTTCGAACCGCTGGAAGACCCTAAAATTGAAAAGGTGATTTTGGTAGCCTAATTGCGTAACTGTCATTTTTTTTAGCAAACATATCGTTCGTCATGTTGTGTTTGTCGAACAAAAGAAAAGTACATAATAATTATTTTTTAGTAATCTAACAGACTTAGAGTAAGCGTCAATCGGCTCGTTTCGTGTGGGCCGAGCGTGGCCGAGCCGATTGACGCCTTGTTCGCTCTTATTGCGTTGAGATAAAGCTTTTCCTGTCCGCGTTTATGTGAAATGTGAAGAGACCCTTAATCAGATCAAATCGTATCAGAAGACTAAAATTTTTTTGTACATTTCGCTCATATTAAACGGAGCTAGTTCTAAATGGATACTCACTCAAAATTTAACTTTTCATTAGTGACTTCGCACTGCTAGATCAATACAGATCTTACTTTAAATGTGCCAATCTATGGTTTACATTTGAGTTCCGATACATTTCGAGTCACCTATTTGGCCTAGCAAAGCTAGTATTGCGAATTAGCTATACATATGTGTGACTTGTAACTGGAATTAGTATTGATGGCCCCAAATAGTGTTTCCCCTTTGGCTGACACCAGTGAATATATTTTGTTTACGTGGAAAATGGCAACACGGACTGCGTGTTAATCCGAAACAAGATTTGTGGCAGTTTTCCGGTGATGTGTCTTCATGGAACACCGTTTGCGTTTTTGGTTATTTTTCGGTACATTTCGGTGTGTTAGTGTTTTGTGTTCTGCTATAACTTGTTTTTCTTCATTGATTGTACAGGATTGCATGGTGGGATTCACTCTGTAGGAATAAAACAGCCCCTTGTCTCGTTGGTTTTTTTTTCAATCAAATTGTACCATTTTTGTGCTGTTGTATAAAGTGTATTTGAATTTGACAGTGTTGACATTCCATTTGGATACTTATTCAGTACTACAAGAAAACTAATTCTGCTTCAAAATGTTTGTAATTTCAATGTGATTATCGTACCTATCTATGTTTATCGATTTTATAATGTACACATTACAACACTACCACAGGATAATGTTTCACAATATTTGACCATTTGTTGTTGACATATTAATATTTGAAAGTTTAGAGAAAACATTTTTAAATTTTCCAAAAATATCTGACTTTCATTGTAACGTAATAAGTTGGCAATTAAAAAACAGCGTTCAGTTTCTTAAAGTAAACGGCTCGCAAAAAGCAAAACAATATTATTATACAAGAGCGTTTAATTTTCTTTACTTTTAATTACCTTGCCTTTCTAATTTCTTCACTCGAGCCTATTTCTGTTGAACTGGTAATAATATTTATTCTAAATGTTGTTTTAGGTTACTATTTCTTGGACCGAAATGTGCCTTTGTTCTTTTAATGAAACAAAAACAAGTTTCAGTAACGGATGTAATTAAATACGGGCTGGCATAAAATGGACGATAGAATTTTGGGATTGGTCGGCATGATAGTGAAACTATTATATAAATAATGTTTTGATTGTCTAGTATAAAATGATGAGGGTATTTTTTATTTTTACTGACTATTTTTACCTACATTAAAGTCATAATGTGCCCACTGTACGTTCGGATGCAAATAAACAAATGACCTACATTAGGAAACCGTAAAGGCATTAAAATACTCGTATTTTTATACTATCATTTTTATACTAAAAAGAAGACAAACGATCAAATTTGTTTTAAAGTAAGATTACGCGATTACAAGACAAATGTTATATTTGATACGTCACAAATTTATCGGTAATTTCTCTAACACGAAAACAAATCACGTCACTGTTTATGTTATTTATCATCGTAGGTCTACAGCAAGCCAAATCTACTTCGTCCTGCAATCAAAAATCCCCAACAAACGCGAACAAAGAGCCAAAAGGCACCCAAACGCCGTTTACGTGCAAGGCATCCTTCCAAATCGAATTTTAGTTAAGACAAATACTAATCACTTTTTCGACTAACTTTTACTCGGACGATAGACGGCTCAACGGAACGAGTGATAAAACTTCCTGCCATCCTTCTGCACTGACAGTGGCTCTTAAATCTTCGGGTTAAAGTCGTGGTTCGCTCGATTCGGTGGTAAAAGAGGCTCGATCTAGTTAAATAGACCGTTATTCCAGACGCGTTCGAATTGAGAACAATCGGCGTGAACATTCGATTTCTAGTTTGATGCGATGCGATTCGCTATCGACGCCTATCCGGTAGCCGTCGCAATCGCATGGGAAGACAGTGGAATACAAAAAAGTGGACTCGTCCCCACTGCTTTGTCTAGTTAGGGATATTTACAAGCATTCTTTTAACTTACAATGTATGTATCTTGTTGTTTGTCATGTAGGTATGTTTGTTTGGGTAGAGTCTTGCAATTAATTTTGAAGAGGATGTCTTTTGACAGCTGGATAGCCCAGTGGTTAGAAAACCTGACTGTGAAGCTTAACGTCCCGGTTTCGAGGCCCGTAAGAGGATGGTAATGATTGTGAATTGTGCAAGGGGCTTAAATTATGCAATTCTGCTAATCGATTTTTTCGACATACTTACAGAAAGTTTAAGATAGAAGATCCCATTCATCTCTATTGTATCCTCATGAGGTAAAGAACATACTCCACCAATAACATGCTTTATCGAAAGGCCTAGTAAGAATCGATAGACTATTTCTACTCTACAGATATCTAGGTCTGGCCATTGGCTATACGACCAACTACAGTATTACGTTAATTCCCGCTAACCGCAACGGTTAATGAATTTCAAATTAACGCTCATTGAACCCCGTACGCTCTAAAAGCTGGATAAATACTGTTAAATGATAATCAAAAAACAATTTAGCCCCCGCTGCATTCAATTAGCTGTGTCATTTGTAGTTTTAAAGCGTTTAAAGCGCTTCAGACGGTGAATGTAAATGGTGGGTGGTAAGAGACCTAATTGAGTAGGATATTGTAGCAGGCTGATCACTTTACTGTGGCCATAAAGCTGTTTAAAAGTTGATGAGATGTCGGGCACGGACAGCATTGCATCCTATAATTAAACACCTTTTACAAGGTAAGTGCAACACGGAAAGATGGTACAATTTCACGAACGAGTACGTGTCATATTTTTTTTTTTGTAAAGAATGTTCTATTATTTCCGTGTGATGTCGGGTTAGTGTAACACCTCTCTATTTCATCCGTGAATGTCATAAGAAGCGGCTACGGAACTAATTTCTAATTTTAAGTTTAGGTATGCATTAGGTGATATCCCAGCAACCTGTCACTATTAGGTATGCATCTTCTACAAGTGCTGCAAAACGTGGAATAGTCATTCACGATTTCGTGCTTCGTGTGCTCTACCAGCTGTCCGTTTTGGAAATACAGGCATGATACATGTATACTTTAAACGATGAGCTACCATCCTGTGTTCCTTTAGTCGCCAAGCATCATCCACAGAAGTAATGAAGATAATATATGTTATTCTAACCCACACAGAAACCTAATCACCTGTACCAAGTAGACAACTAAAACGCAAATTAACTTCTAAGCAAGTAGCATTGTGCGTAAAAACCTTAGGTACAGAACAGGCTGGAACATAAAGCCAGACTGAAACTAGAAGTACATAGCAGTACCCTGTTTATGTAAATGCAACCTCGTCAAGCTGCGTCGCTGGCCGTACTGCCAGCATCCCATTTATTTGCGTACATTGCTCTTAAAAATACTGAAGCGTGCATGGTAATGCGGTGTAGTACAAGGACACAGTAAATGTGTTCGTTACAGTACTTAAAAGTGTAGGAATAGCGCAAGGTTGTAATCACGTTGCAACGTATATAAACGAGTACATTTCACAGAGCCATGAATATTTCACATTTTATAACCACGTAACCACTATTAACATCGTTTTTCAAGCTAGTCCCTTAAATATATCTAAACCTAACACGTAACTACTTAACCTAGATTGCAACATAGAACACAAACAACAAACACATCTTAGGGCTATATTTCACCGGGACACCACGGCGGCGCAACTAGTCGTCGCTACCAACAAAATGTATACAGCTCTATAGGGAGTTACTCACCTGGTGTCCGTTAGGTTGTGCAACCATAATCATACATTTTGTTGGTAGCGACGACTGGTTGCGCCGCCGTGGTGTCTCGGTGAAATATAGCCCTTATGGTCTAAAAAAATCAGACACTCGTATTTAATCAGTATGAGTCAGCTTGTGACCACGGTTGCTGTAACGCGACAACGCTCGTATTTAATGTCGTTAAAACCTGAAGCCTAACTTCATGACTTACTGTCCTAAATCTGTCTAGTACAAGGGGGGAAGGTTTCTGGGCCCAGTGTGGGGTCGTGGGCAAAACACTGCAAATAATGGCACGGAATTTGCGAGCGAATCTTTTCATTCGCCATTACCGCTTGGGAATATAAATAAATATAACTTAGACTGAGCAGGCGCGGCTAAGAGGCGTGTTTCTGCTAGATTACTAACTTTCACCCACTGGTTTGGAATGTACATCTATTTCACGGTTAAATTCTTTTAGTAGGCACTATGGGACTGTTCTCAAAGAGGTTTACTTTGTTCTATTTTAAAGGCATGCATCATGTTGGTGTGATACTTTAAGCATAAAAGTATCTCTAGACTATGATGAATAAAGAGCCTAAATACTTCCCATTGCAGGGCACAAGCCTTTTCTCAGTATGAGAGGGCTATAGTTATAAACGCGAAAGATAACGCTGCAAAGCGGAGAGCGATCGTACTAAGTGTTTGGCTACCTAACGTGTTTTCTAAACTTTTATGATCCCGTTAGCACAATTGTAACTTCTATGGTTTTGCGATTGTATTATTGTATTAATGTAACGCTCACTAGTTTAAGTTTGTTATAGTTTAGACACATATGTATTTCTCTCAAGTAAGTAAATGGTTGTTATTCTTTTGAGAACGTAAAGATGTTCTAAGCGAACTATCAGTTTTGTTTCCCTAAGTTCAACTTTCACGGTAGTCGCTATGTCAAAAACCATAATCACTTTTATTTTAACCTATTACGTTATCCGTGTATGAAAATTTACATAAAAGTAAAGGGCGAACAAAAACCAAAGGTATCTTCCAACCGATAACACTTTTCCATCCGAAACTTCGAATCAATCAAAAAGCAACTCACGCGGCAACTACTTAAGACTTTTGTCAAATACCTCCCTCCAGATGCCCAAGGCTCCGGGAGGAGCCAGTTTTGTTAGGCGCATTCCACTTCCGGGAACATAGCTGCTTAAAAGGGCAGAAGGAAAAGCGAAGCAGGTGTGTTGAAACACGGGAACGCATTCGAGCATTCTCTTTTCGATGTGTCCGCTCGAATGGTTCTGTCCTTATTGGAAAAATATAGAGAAACAGGGACGGCGTTATCGATCCGTGCCCGTTCGAGTCGAAACTCATCGAATACGGTCGTGTACAAATAATAATAAATCAGTTTGAGCGGTTCGTTTCTCATAGCTATTTTTTTAGACGCTAAGAACGCGAAAGCGGTAAGTTTAATATTTTATACCGTTAAAAGATAGCCTGCATCGATAGTCGAACAATGTTTATTGCTTCAGCTATTGGTTCATGTTTTTTTAAACGTTTCAATGGAACATCATATTTTCCTGCTTTAAAACGAAAATTAAATACCTTGTCATCTATTTTCACAAAGCTTTCACTGCAAAAACTCAGAGCCTCAGTAAACAAACGATAAATAACGGACGCACTATTAACATTAAAGCGCATCCACTCCATCGCATCTTGAAACAAACCTTATTTCCGGGTACTTTAAGGCGAAATATCACCGTGGCAATACCGCCTGACCACACCAAAAATAAACTCAGACACAAGCCATTCTTTCGTACATTGCGTGTGAACGTAGCAAACCGTTGAGCGTTGTAGCCAAGACCCAGCAGTGAACAGCAAACTGTTTAAAGCGTCGTCGCGCGCGCTGTTTATTGGTAGAGCTGTTAGGGTGAGTGCGCCGATAGTTGGCCCGAGTTGTCAGCATGATTTAGGGATGGCCGTCGGGATGAAAAATGGCTCACATCGTGCACAAATCATCGGCGCGCCTATGCGACGCAGTGACAAACGGACGGTTATTTAGTGCTAACCGATACAGTTGTACGTTGTCAGCGGGACGTAATTGGTAGCCATACCCTGAGTTCCGACTGGGATTTCACCTGAAAAATGGAACGTAGGTAGACTCGTGTAGTGGCCGGTAGGGTGTAATTGGTTGTCTTTCTGTTCAAAAGTACTGTAGACAGTACTCTGCTGGCTGTTACATACATACAACAACGCCTGTTCTCCCAAATGGGGTAGATGGAGCACACGAAACGTGACATAGACAAAACCATAATTATGACTATTATTATTATCGAACTTCGCAGACACTTTTAGCATAGTTTTAGGTTTGCAAAGATGGAAAAGGTAGAATAGTGACAGATTGCTAGCCCGTCGTCTAAAGCATACCTAATTCTAATTCCTTAGTCGCCTCTTATGACATCCACGGATGAAATGGAGAGGGGTCATTCTATGCCGACATCACACAGCAAAGTCAACTTCAACTGGCTGTTGACAATTTGAAATCTTTTGGAGGCCCCTATCCGATATTATCTGAAGCTTTTATTTCGGATACGGTTACGGATTTTTTTTATCGGATATCCGAATTTTCGTTACGGTTACAGCGCTCCCTAACATCGCTGATGTAGACAGGGTGTACTCGTTTTATTTCACAGAGCGACAACTTTATTATTTTCAGCAAACCAACTACCAGGAATACAGAACATCAATAGAGATAGCCTTGAGTTTTCTATCTGGATGGCCTCAGATCGAAGCAAGGCCCGGTCTGGGATTGAATCAGTCCGGGACGGCTCGAGAAACCGTTTAAGCCTGTGCTAGAAACGTCGGTGCAATGTCTAGTCGCCTGTCGTACTTATAGATTACATAGTCACTCAAATACACTCGTGGCGACCAGTGAGGAAATTTTGTTTATGTGACTGACGCATAAAAATGGTTAATATAAGAGTGTAATTTAGTAAGAGGCTGAATGGCGAATTTCATAAATGATTGTTTTGTTTTTACGGTTTTTAAGAAAATAAGCACCAAACTTCCACCATCCCTAGTATTAACATCAGTGATTCGTCAGAGGCATTTTCTAAGTCAGTGATCCTCAAACTTTGATTGAAACCAATAAAAAATTCTTAAAAATCTAGCCATATGTGTTGAAACTACTCATCCTTGTCGATTTGGTAGTCGATCGATTCTTTTCAGATTTACATACAACATACAATCATGCTGACGTTAAACGCTGACATAAAAACCGATGACAGAAGTGACAGATTGCTAGCCTGTTGCCTAAAACCATCCTAAACCTATGTTCAGCTGCCTTTTGCGACATCCATGGAAGAAACGGTAAGGTCATACTCATCCGACACTTTAATTGTTGTATTATCTAGCATAACTTGAATTCTAAACACTTCCAACTGTTTTGCACACGCTTTTTAAGGAGTTTCTGTGAAGATTTCGATGGCCGCACCGAATAAACGTGTACGTGCTATTACACAAAAAAAATTTTTTTCGTTATTTACGTTCCATGAGCCATAATACATCCCCCTGATTTTTTTTAAAGCTTTATTATTATTAATTCCCAAGTTATAACTAAGTACATGTTTTATCTAGGTAAAATAAAGTGAGAAATTTCACACGAATACTAATGCGACCACTTATTACAAACATTACAATCGTAGCCGCAACACGAACAAACCTGTGCTGTACTATACTGACTATTATAACCGCTTCGTTTTTGTGTATTGTGTTGATGCACGTTTATTCGTGTGTGGCACGATTAAACTTATATTTCGTATAGCTCCATACCTTATAAACTTGGGACAGTAATTGTGTTAATAGACTCATGCCCTTATTATAGACCGGTGTGAAGTTAGCGGCCAAAAGCTGGCGGCGGTGATAACCTGACCAAATTAAGATGTCGATGGAAAAGTGTGAACTTAGCGGCCGACGGATCGATCAATAAAATTCAAAATAAACATGGTTCTACGTAGAAAAACAACTTGTGGCGTATTTCAAACGAAGCGCCTGATCAGCAGCTTTCATTTGAGAATACTTTTACGCACTTAGTAAAGTGTAAAGACGGTCATTTGTAGAATCGAAGTTGGCAGCTGATGCAAGAAAGCCGAATTTTCTACAGAAAGTCTCATTTATAGATTGAGCAACCTCTTGAGGCGCACCTCAAACAAAGCGCCTAATCAACAGCTTTCATTTGAGACTACGTTTACGTACTTAGTAAAGTGTTAAGACGGTCATAGGTAAATTTGAAAGATAGCGGCGGATGACAACGTGAACCTTTTTTCAAAAATGTGGCAATTATAGATTGAGCAACCTCTTGAGGCGCACCTCAAACGAAGCG
>BHDV01058772.1:0-11596 GCA_005406045.1 Adoxophyes honmai | reverse complement strand
GGGGGGTGACACCTGGAATTTTTAATTCATGTGCTCTGCCTACCCCTCTTGGGAATACAGGCGTGAGAATATGTATGTGTATATAAGTATCATACTCTATTCCTAGCGCTCAGGTAAAGACAACAGATCCCATTCGCTTCTGTACTGACATACTTCTCTCGCTACATTCACATTCATCCATCATCCCTCTCCTCATAATAATAATTAAGCTCGACGGTTTTGGGTATCTAATTTGGCCTACCTTCAGTACATTCCTGATCTGATCAATAAACGTTTTGTTACTTGACTTTTCTTTTAATAAATATTAAAGATAGGATTTAGGAGAGTCAAACAATATGTTTCGCTAATTATGCTCTTATACATAAGTCATTTTTATGCATTATGCATTGCATACGAGTATAAATAGTACAGGTAGATTCAATACTCGTACTGGTATAGCAGAGGTATTTTCCTGAACCTGATGAGACACAGATTATGGATATTTGTGGCATTTAAGAATTTCCGTTCACGTGATCATTATGTATTACCTCATCCATAACTAATCTCAATCCGTCACATCCTATAAAAACTTAAGAATCATCTCTATTATGATTTATGTATTATCTTTATTGCTTATCAGACCTCTCAAGAGATAGCTAACACTATAAAACATGTTGCTTGGAACACAGTACATACAACTATTCAGCAAAAACTATTTACTTCATACACGATGCGGTTTTGGAAAAGGATTTGTATAACAGTTGTTGTATTACAATATGTTGGAGCAGTTCCGAGTGTGGACTTGCTGGTGGACAGCAAGGCGGGGCTGATCCGGGGCCAGGCGGCCGCTGACGGGGACTACAGCATGTTCCTGGGCATCCCTTACGCTAAAGTCGACCAGGCCAATCCGTTTGGAGTAAGTAGGGAATGTTTCGTACGCAACACACACAATGAAACGCTCTCTAGAATATTTGAGATACCTTCAAAGATTTAAACTATACTTTTTTCTGATAATTGTGATCTTTAATTTAATATCCATGTCACAGTCGATTTGTAATACGAGGAAAGGATTTTTTATTTTCAGCTTTCAGTTCCTTATCCCAAATTTGAAGAAACCTTTGAAGCTTTTCATGACTCAGCAATCTGTCCCCAAATATCAGAATTTGACAGCACCCAAATAGTTGGCACTCCCGACTGTTTGCAACTCAATGTCTATGTGCCTACTAATGCATCATCCAGCAGCCGATTACCTGTGTTAGTTTGGATCCACGGAGGAGGATACACATTTGGGTTTTCTGGAAGATCTGTCTACGGACCTAGGTTTTTGGTCCGACATGACGTCATCCTGGTCACTGTTAACTATCGTTTGGGCCCATTTGGTTTCATGTGCCTCGATACACCTGCAGTTCCTGGAAACCAAGGACTAAGAGACCAAAGAATTGCCTTAAACTGGGTAAAAGAAAATATAGAAGCGTTTGGTGGGGATGAAAACAAAATTACAATTTTTGGTGAAAGTGCAGGAGCGGGGTCTGTAGACTTCCATGTTCATTTGGATCAAGATAATCTTTTCAGTCAAGCTATACTACAAAGCGGAACTATTTTAGCTCCTAGAGAGTTTAAAAAAGCTAGCAATGATGAACTTTTTCAATTAGGTGCACATCTTGGTTTTGAAACTAATGACGTCACTGATGCCCTAACATACTTAGCTTCAATTGATCCAAAACATATTGTTGCCAGTTCTCGTGACTTAGGATTTTCATTTCGACCATGCATAGAAAATAATTTCGATGACATTGAACCTGTTTTAACTGACCATCCTATTAATCTACCACCTAAAAATGCAACAGTCCCACTTTTGGTCGGGTTTACAAGCCATGAATGTATTCTTACATACGAAGGTTTTGACGCTGACTATTTCGCGGAAGATGATTTTCTTCGCGACACCCTCAAAAATGGTTTCGAACTTGAGAGTGATACTTTTGCTGAAATGAGCGAGTTGTTGAAAAATTTCTACTTTGGTGACAAAGCCATAGGTCACGAAACGAGAAGCGAAGTTATAGACTTGTGTTCAGATTTCAGTTTCGTACATCCAACTCTGAGAACTCTCAAAAAATTCTTCAACAGTGGTACCGAAAACATTTTCTTGTACATGTTTTCTTACGTTGGAGAGAGAAACTACATCATGAATTTAAACAACATTACGTACAATGGAGCATCTCACGCTGATGAACTGAGTTATCTATTTGACGTGTTTTTCGTGGAAGACATCATGCCAGATAAGGATCAAATTATCGTTGACAGAATCACCACTTTGTGGACTAACTTTGCTAAATATGGGTGCGTAATTTATACCAAACACACCAAATTTTTCACAGATTTACCCAATCACACAAAACGATATTCTTGCTGATGAAGTACCACTTGCCAATATTTCTTAACCATTTTCCATTTCCAGAGATCCTACTCCGGAATCTTCGGAGCTGCTACCAGTAAAATGGACTCCTGCCACCAGGGATCAGTCGAACTACCTGAACATAGACTCGGAGCTGACCTTGGAGACCAGACCCTTTCACCAGAGGATGGCTTTTCTTGACCTGTTTTATAAGACGTTTGGAGAGTACCAAATTGGTCTTAAGAAAAATGATAATTAGTAATTTAGTTTGCTCCTACACTAAATATAATTATAATTCATTAGAAATGTTACAGAACTTAAAAATACACATTACTGTTATAAATTTTATGTTAATAAATCAGTTTTAGAAATTTGTTATTTTCCTTTTTTAAACATACATACATAAACATCACGCCCATATTCCCTACTGGGATAGGCAGAGCAATGAAGCGTTACATAAACAATAAGACTTTTCGGAAACACCTTTTGGACAAATTTATGATTGAAGTTAGAGTAAAGTGGTATAATAGTGACATTCAGTGATCTGTCGCCTAACACATCACGTATAATTTTTTAAACCAGATATTTTCATGAATCAGCTGAAGAAACTACTAAACTTGTAGTGCTTGAGGTTAAAATCTCAATAAAGTCATCAGGGGAAAGATTATATAAATGTGACTTTAACTATACCTACCACTTTATCGATCACCAGAACATTTACATCAAACAAATAACACTCGTACAAAAATTTCTGAACAAAGTATGGATACAAATGATTATCTATAGAGACAATAAATTATTAAGTACACAAGTTAATGATTCCAGAATCCTTACTAATATTATAAATTAGAAAGTGTGTTTGTTTGTTTACTTCTTTTTTTGTTCCGCTTTCACGCCGTAACTACTGAACCGATTGCTTTGAAATTTTTCAGACGTAAAGTTAGAAGTCCGGATTAAATAATAGGGTACTTTTTATCCCGGAAAAAATTGATGTTCCCGAGGGAATGTTCACTTTTTACCGCAATACAACCGAATTCCACGAAGGCGAAGCCGCGGGCGGAAAGCTAGTAGTAAATAAATGAACCTCTAAAAACATAAATTCGGAAAAAAGACAAGCTAGTTAAACTTAAAAAAATATCGAAAATTGGTTTGAAAATTTTATTGCACACTACATTTTTTTTAATTGTTATGCTGCAACTACAAAGTAAAATTATGTGTTTGGCACCATTTACTCTTATAAGATTATACAAGCACTTGGCCATTTTTCATTACACCTTATTATCTTTATTGGTTATCAGAGTTAAGTGATAGCATAATCCATAATAATGTGGCTTGGAACACAGAACATCCTTTCGTTCAGCAAAAACTAGATGTATTCCGATACACGATGCAGCTGTGTAAAGTAGTGTGTACTCTATTTATTGTGAGTCAAAGTGTTGGAGCAGTTCCTCGAGTGGACCCGCTGGTGGACAGCAAGGCGGGGCTGATCCGGGGCCAGGCGGCCGCTGACGGGGACTACAGCATGTTCCTGGGCATCCCTTACGCTAAAGTTGACCAGGCCAATCCGTTTGGAGTGAGTACATTTCCATTATATTTAGTGGTTTTTAACACTTCACTTTCCCCGTGTGGTGCCGGGTTAGAATAGCACCTCCCCCTTTCTTCCCGTGGGCGTCGTAAGAGTCGACTCTGGGAAAGGGTTAGTGTATTGTGGGCGATGGGCTAGCAACTTGTCACTGCAATATCACGTTTAACCATCTGATTACCCTGAAAATGCTAAACGTGGCACTGGATTTTTGAATTTATGTGCTCTGCCTACCCCTCTTGGGAATACAGGCGTGAGAATATGTATGTATGTATATTTTAACACTCAATGTTCAGGTTTGAAAATATATATTTTTAACTACTAAAATAAATTCTAAGGGAACACTTGCTCGTCTATAGATAACTGTTGTTATCTTGTTGGTAAATGCACATCAATTTACAATTTGTTTGTTTGTCAAAATCAGGCAGAATTAAGCCAAAGTAGGTAATTATTTGACCATGATGATTGATTTATTACCTGAATATGTTTTGATTTATGACTATTTGACGTAACGGCTAAGTATGTGACTTTATAGACTATTTCTGTATTGTAATAGGACAAACATAATGGACTACAATTTTGTTGGTAAATAGATGCGTTTTATTTCCAGCTTTCAGTTCCTCATCCCAAATTTGAAGACATCTTTGAAGCTTATCATGACTCAGTAATCTGCCCCCAAATATCGGAATTCGACAGCACCCAAATATTCGGTACTCCAGACTGTTTGCAACTCAATGTCTACGTACCTACCAGTGCTTCCTCCAGTAATCGCCTTCCTGTGTTAGTCTGGTTCCATGGAGGAGCATTCGTTGTTGGATTCGCTGGAAGGCCTGTCTATGGGCCTAAATTTCTAGTCCGTCATAATGTCATCCTAGTGACAGTGAACTATCGTTTGGGCCCGTATGGTTTCATGTGTCTCGACACTCCTACAGTGCCTGGCAACCAAGGACTAAAAGACCAAAAAATTGCCCTAAACTGGGTAAAAGAAAACATAGGAGCGTTTGGTGGAGATGTCAACAAAATTACAATATTTGGTGAAAGTGCAGGAGCAGGGTCTGTAGACTTCCATATTCACTTAGACGAAGATAATCTTTTCAACCAAGCCATACTGCAGAGCGGGACAATTTTGACTCCTCGAGCGTATCAAGAAGCTAGTAACGATGCACCATTACAACTTAGTGCACATCTCGGTTTTGCCACCAATAACGTAGATGATGCTTTGTCATTCTTAGCTTCAATTGACTCTAATTTTGTTATTGCAAGCTCGCGTGACTTGAGATTGGTATTTAGACCATGTATTGAAAATAGCTTTGATGACGTCGAAGCCTTTATTTCTAAACATCCCATTAATTTACAGCCTAAAAATGGGAAATTGCCACTTTTAATTGGTTTTACAAATGACGAATGTATTCTCACTTACAATGGCTTTAGCGCTGACTATTTCGCAGAGAATGATTTTCTTCGTGGAATTTTGAATAATAGTTTTGAGCTTGATGATGACACGTCTGCTGAAATGAGCGAGTTATTGAAAAATTTCTACTTTGGCGACAAAACCATAGGTCATGAAACAAAACGACATGTCTTAGACATTTGTTCAGATTTCCAGTACATTCATCCAACTTTAAGAACTCTTAGAAAATTCTACAACAGCGGTGCTGAAAGCATTTTCTCGTATATGTTTTCTTACGTTGGGGAAAGGAATTACTTCAAGAGTTTAAACAACATCACGTATGGTGGCGCAGCGCATGCTGATGAGCTGAGTTATCTGTTTGACGTGTTCTTCGTGGAAGACATCATGCCAGATGAGGATCAAATCATTGTTGACAGAATGACTACTTTATGGACTAACTTTGCTAAATATGGGTACGAATTTTTCATTAATGTGTCTTTAAACTACTAAATATTATTTATTCGATGTATTATATAGTCCAACAATTCCATTTACCTAAGAATGAGAGGCGAAAGGCAAGATAGCACCACAATAGCAAGATGTCGAGTTAGAATAACACCTATCCATTTTTTCCGTATGCTTTAGGTGACGAGCCTTCCTACCTCTTTCATCTCTTTTTGAACCTAAAATTATGCACTAGTGGCTGCTAAGATTAACCTCCTAAGGCCCAGCACCAAATTTTGATCGTTTGAATTTGATGAATTCAAAAAAAAATTCAATTTTTTTTTTTATTCATGTGCTCTGCCTACCCCTCATGGGAATACAGGCGTGAGAATATGTATGTATGTATGTTGAATTTGATACGTACAATCAACAATCACGCCTATATTCCCAAACGGGGTAGGCAGAGCACACAAAACGCTACATAGACACAGCAATGACTATTTCACGTTTAGTGGCCACTTCTAGCATAATATTCTTTAGGTTTTGAGGTGGAAGGTACAATAATGACAGGTTGCTAGCCTGTCGCCTAAAGTATACCTTAACCTATGTCCTTAGTCGCCTCTTACGACATCCATGGAAGAAATGGAGAGGTTTTATTCTAAACCTGACACCACACGGGTAATTTGATGCTTAGTGTAATTAATGTAAAATTCAAACTTATTTTCAAATTAGTCCTATACGTAGGACCATGGGCCTTAGGAGGGTAAAATGATAATGTTTTTATCTGTGTCGCGTGTTGAGTACCATTTGGTAACACAGGCGAGATTATATGTATGTATGTATGTATGTATAAAACTCAAGAAACGAGGAAAAGCCGACCAAGTGGTTATAATGCTCATCGCCCAAGATACGTAGTATTTCCAAACGTTAATTCAAGTACATCCGCACCGGAGCCTTCTGAACTGCTCCCAGTCAAATGGATTCCCGCCACCAGGGACCGGTGGAACTACCTGAACATAGACTCGGAGCTGACCATGGAGACCAGACCCTTCCAAAGGAGAATAGCTTTCTTAGACCTGTTCTACAAGACATACGAGCAATATGAAATTGGCAATGATGACGTTTAAAGCTAATAAAATTTAATAATAATAATTTAATAAAAACTTCATATTTTGTAATGATACTATACAGTATTTCGTATACTCTGCCTTCTCCGCCTTTTAGGCGACAGTCTAGCATACATACATACATATTCTCACGCCTGTATTCCCAAGAGGGGTAGGCAGAGCACATGGATTCAAAAATCCAGTGCCACGTCTAGCAAATTCAGGGTAACCAGATGGTTAAACGTGATATTGCGGTGACAGGTTGCTAGCCCATCGCCCACAATACACTAACCCTTTCCCAGAGTCGACTCTTACGACACCCACGGGAAGAAAGGGGGAGGTGCTATTCTAACCCGGCACCACACAGTCTAGCAACCTGTCACTATTGTACCTGCCACCTCAAAACCTAAAAAATATTATGCTAGAAGTGGGTACAAAACGTGAAATAGTCATCGTTTTGTCTATGTAGCGTTTAGTGTGCTCTGTCAACCTTATTTCAAAATACAAGCGTAATGTGTACGTACGTACTTTACCACTCAGAACGGCAGGCTTATTATACCTAGACCAGTGAGGCTGGCTCTGTATAGCCTAGTAGTGATTGATTCACATTTACATGATAGTAGTGCAAAACTAGTAATGCCAACTATTGGTCGAGTCTTAAACGAACTTAGGCGGAATCTAATCCGTAAATTTTCCAAAGAAATTTCAGCATAAATACGACACGTGAGAGTGTTGATAAGAAGGTCTGTAGGCCAACTAAAGTCACTATTAATATAGCCCACCAGATTAGCAAATTGAAGTGGCAATGGGCAGGCCACATTGCACTAAGAACAGATGGCCGATGGGGTCGTAAAGTGCTTGAGTGGAGACCACGGCAAGGGCAGCGTAGGACATCAACCTACAAGATGGACAAACGACTTGATAAAGGTCGCTGGAAAACGCTGGATGCAGTTCCCTTCCAACAGGTACTCATGGAAGTTTAAAGGGGAGGCCTATGTTCAGTAGTGGACGTCTTATGGCTGAAATGATGATGGTGATGATAATTTAGGACCCAGACTGAGTAAATGAAATGTAAATTAGTCAAAGGACATTTAAATTACCTACGCGGTTTTTGTAGAATTCATAAAACAAATGCTATTGAAAGATTGTATCACCTCATCCATTGCTAATTTCAATTCGTCACATACACGAAATTTTCTAAGAGAGAATACCTGATTTTCTTAGATACAGATCGTTTTACCACTTAGCAATAACGAGTCGTCTTCTATCTAATTCATCATGTTGTCATTTAAATTCGTTTGTGTCCTTGTTATTGTATGTCAAAAAGTTGGAGCAGTTCCTCGGGTGGACCCGCTGGTGGACAGCAAGGCGGGGCTGATCCGGGGCCAGGCGGCCGCTGACGGGGACTACAGCATGTTCCTGGGCATCCCTTACGCTAATGTTGACGAAGCCAACCCGTTTGGAGTGAGTATAAATTAATTGAAGAACCCTCGTACATTTAAACTGCCGGGGTTTAATAACACCTCTCCATTTTCGTGGAAGTCGTAAAAGACGACAGAGGAAATAGTGTAAGTATATTTTAGGCAACAGGCTAGGAATCAGTCACTATTGTACCTCTTAACTGAAAACCAAAAAATGTGTTACGTTAAAATTTTAAAGTATTCCCAAAGAATGCTTAGTTAGCAATGATCAGTCTCTTCTACTGTGCTTTTTTTTCAGCGTTCAATTCCTCATCCTGTATTTGAAGGCATTTTTGAAGCTTTTGACGACTCCGTAGTCTGCCCTCAAGTGTCAGAGATGGACAAAACTCAAGTATTTGGCACCCTTGACTGTCTCCGACTCAATATCTACGTGCCTAGCACTGCTTCCTCCAACAATCGACTGCCGGTCCTAGTCTGGATCCACGGAGGAGCATTCCAATCAGGATTTTCGGGAAAATCTGTTTACGGACCTAAGTTTTTGGTACGGCATGATGTTATCTTAATCACGTTCAATTATCGGCTCGGCCCGTATGGCTTCTTATGCC
Source organism: Adoxophyes honmai (assembly GCA_005406045.1). Taxonomy (NCBI): domain Eukaryota; kingdom Metazoa; phylum Arthropoda; class Insecta; order Lepidoptera; family Tortricidae; genus Adoxophyes; species Adoxophyes honmai. Next base: position 2,677 of record BHDV01058772.1, on the reverse strand, counting down.
TTGAAACGGCTGAAGTGCCTGGTAACCAGGGCTTAAAAGACCAAAAATTAGCCTTGAAGTGGGTGAAAGATCACATAGAAGCTTTTGGTGGTGACGTTAACAAAATAACGATCTTCGGCGAAAGTTCTGGAGCCGGATCTGTTGATTTCCATGTGCATCTAGATCAAGAAAATCTTTTCAGTCAAGCTATTCTGCAGAGCGGAACTATTGTGACTCCTGTGGTATATGAAAAAGCTAATAACGATGTTGCTTTTAAATTAAGCGAACACCTTGGTTTTGTCGCAAATGACGTTCATGATGCCTTGTCATTTTTAGCTTCAGCCAACTCGAGCGTTGTTATTGACAGCTCTCGTAATTTGGGATTAATGTTCATGCCTTGTGTGGAAAATGATTTCGATGATGTCCAATCATTTCTCACTGACCACCCAATGAACCTGCGAGCTAAAACCCAAACGATTCCAATCTTGATTGGTTTTGCGAATGACGAATGTATCATTACATATGACGACTTTGATGTTGATTATTTCATTAAAAATGATCTATTTCGTGATAGTCTGAAGAATGGTTTTACACTTGATGATGATATTTTTCACGAAATGAGGGAGTCGTTGAAGAATTTCTATTATGGTGGTAAAGTCGTAAACAACGAATCGAAGCGTGAATTTTTAAACTTCTGCTTAGATTTTCAGTTCATATACCCAACGTTGAGAACTATGAGAAAATTATTTGACAGCGGAACAGAAAGCATTTTCTCATACATGTTTTCTTATACCGGGGAAGTTAATTACTTTAAGAAATTACACAATATTACCTATGGCGGCGCATCACATGCCGATGACCTGAGCTATTTATTCGACGTCCAATTCGTAGACGATGTCGTGCCAGCTAAGGATCAAATTGTCGTCGATAGAATCACCACCTTATGGACTAACTTCGCTAAATACGGGTATGTGACTTGTATGTAGCCTTCACCATACTGTAATCGGAATTTAACTTACTTCATCTATCACTTATAATGAATACTGGTTGTAACCGCCTATAGATTGAAATGTAGAGTACCTATAACGGCAACTCACATTTTATTTCACTAGCTGTTTTTTTTGTGTTGTAAGTGCTCGTGAAGCAAGCCGAAATGGGGTATTGAATTGACGAGGAGATTTAAGGAGCACTCACGAAAATACTAAATAACATTTATTGTAAAGTACAACTGTGTAAAAGAGGGTTAACCAGGCGGGCTGAGGATAGTGCCAATAAGGGCGCGTCCGATAGTTTAGAGGCGAGGAAACAGACTGGTTGGTTGGCCGGCGCTCGCCCGCGTGGTTAAGAGCGTGCACACAAAATTCGGTGATTTTGATGTTTTTCCAATGCTTTAGAAAGCTATAAATCCTTAAGTTTTTAAAGAAAAACTACTGTAACATATAAATAAACTCTTTTTCTAGGGATTAACGGGAAAAAAAAATATTAGCAACACAGATTTCTTTTACTTAGCCAATTTGTTGAAGGGTTTTCACAAAAATACGCGTCAGAGCTGTCTTTCACTTGAAAATTTGCCATTAAAATTTACCATAAACGATATAAACTTGTTATTATCTGATAGACAATATAGTCTACTGGGGATTAATGGATTAACATGAATCAAATTATTGGTTTTTATTATTCAAATATCATTTTACATAATTTGAAAGTTGAAACATTACTTAATTTTTTTTTCTCATTGATTTTAATGTAATTACAAATGAAACAATTTATTGTAAATTTACAGAATATGTTTAGTCTAACCATATTTTTTTCATGGCTAAATATGAGTTAATTTACATTTCACGATTTTTTAAACATTGGTCCAAAACCACTAAGGTCAGGTGGGGGAAGAGAAACGCAGGGATAAGAGGGCTCTACAGACCATAATCACTCATAACTCGACGAGTTATGGTCTGTGGTGCCTCTTACCCCTGCCCTGCCCCTGAATTTCTCTTCCCCCACCTGATCTTATATTACGTTCGTAAAAAATGTGTGCGCCCTCTTAACTTATGAAAATGCTGACAACAGCGTGAACGCTAGGGGTGTCGCCACAGTGTAATTGTAAAGAGTATCACACCAATCTATAAAGTTATGCTAAGGTATAATTTGAGGCGACAGACTAGCAATCTGGTACTATCATACTACCTCTTAACTTTAAACCGAAAAAATATTCTAGAAGTGGTTATGAAATGTGAGATTGTCATGACTTTGTCCATGTAGTAGCGTTTTAGAAGCTCTACCTACCTCATTTGGAAATACCTGCGTGATGTGTACACACGTTACGTAAAGAGCAACTTTCGAGTATTTATCAAATAGTTTTCTTATAGTTTCAAAAAATACTTTGCTGAAAACCGCATCCAAATAGCTTTAGCCAAACGCGAGATAATCGCGGACAAACATACATACATACATACATACATACATACAAACAATCGAACTGAGAACCTCCTTTTTTTTTTGAAGTCGGTTAAAAATAACGATCGTCTACTTTGCGTTACAATTCTGAAATGGTATTTTTAAAAAGTTATAAAAAATGGACAAAAGTGTAGTAGGGTCATTGTCATAACCCTAAAAAAACATGTCCATTTGTAATATATAAGACATGTTTAATAATAGCATTCAATTTACATCATAACTATAAAGTACATGAAACGTACTA
>BHDV01058728.1:2861-38324 GCA_005406045.1 Adoxophyes honmai | reverse complement strand
TTTCATTTTTATATTAGGTAGCTTATTTGTAAGTAGTTTTAATTAATATTAGTAATTTGTTTTTTTTTTATTATAATGGTGTTATCTTACTGAATAAAATTAAAAATGTTGGTAAAGTAAAGAGGTAACAATTAGATACCATCCCTGATTGATAGCTACTTTTTAGTCCCAAAAGTCCCAAAAGTTAGTTCAACGACTACGTACCTATACCTAGTAGTGAAATAAAATGGAATTATTTTTCAGTTAGCGTGATAGCTCCTCAAGAGGTTTAGACACGTTTAACAACTCTGACACTCCATATGTTAAAAAAAATTCACCGGTAGTTGGTGATTAAGTATGATGATCCATCAAAAGACTCCAGTTGTCTTTGGCTACCTTAACCTGCATGTGATATGGGTAGGTATAACATCAAGTTACTCAAGACAACCATAATAATAACGCAATAGAGCATCCAAACATCAGCGGATTTAGTTTCGTCATGAAATCTGTTGAATTTTTTTCCGTTGCAGTTCTTTTCAAATTCACTTAATACCTTCAACGTTCCACCATATTTGAGATGCATTGAACAACCAGATACAGATCCAAAGGATTAAACAAAATGTAAAGCATGCTTTATGTATTCTAGAATAACTTACAAAAATGTCAACAACTTTACTATTAATTTGAAGCTGAAGCAATTTAACGACGTTACAGAAAATGGAGTACAGAACCAAAACGGATGTAAAATATCTAATGATACTTTATCACAATCACTAGATTCTGAACACCAAATGATAATGTTACTTATTGGGCATATTTTAAAGTTAAACGATGTTTATGAACCTCTACAACAAAATCATGGACCTCCGAAACAAGGCTTTATAAAAACTCGAAGAAAAAAATGAAACTGGAAGGAAAATACTGGTGATTATTGTTCAAAATCGTACTTTTTAATAAAGTAATGTTAAAATTTCTAAAAATATTGTTCAATTTTAAAAATTCGACTGAAACTGAAATTTAAACGGAAAAGGTAACTGACCGCGTTTCTTCCTCATGATTAACGCCTAATAACTTAAGTAGATTTAGTTATAGGGTCTGTAAACTTAATTGTTACAAATCAAAATTCGTATTTTATTAATCAAGCCAAGTTCATGTGTAATGGACACAAATTAATCCATTTTTGATGATTTTTTCTATTTTTCTCCGACATCCAGATAAAGATGAAGAAATTCTTATAATAACAATACAATATTATGATCATTCATAGTGAGAGTAATCGTTCTTTCATAGTTCTTTAATTTAACCAAGGTTTTATTACTAAATCATTTGTTTTATTCTCAAAATCTCTGAAAAATATATTTTTACAGAGTTTTTAAAGTAAATTAACAGATAATGTCATTGAGTCAATAAAGCAGTAATTTAATAATACCAAGACAACATCGGATTTGGGCACCTTTGCGCCAGGGATGACGCGGGGCGGTTTATTTGACTGAGGATATATGTATTTTTGTGTTGTGTTGATTTTTGTGTATTTTTTGACATGGTGACTTTATTATGAGAATAAATGTTTCTTTAGACAACATTTAGGTAATAGTGCACGAACAAGGACGTAAAGATGTGAAACGCTGCAAGATAATGGCACAAGTGGTGCCTAATAACGTATGCGTAGCATTGTTACAAAAATCTTTTATTAGCTTATTGGGACGAATAAAGACGTAAAGACGCTTACAAAAACAAACTCTGCATTTAAGTGTGCGAATATAAATGTAATATACATTTTCTTAAATTTGAAAAGGTTAAAGCAACGTTATCTTAATCCGTCAAAATCATAACAATAGCTTATTTATTTCTACGTAGTTTTGACTTAAATAATTAAAAAAAATACTTATGTGATAAAAAATACAAGCGATTTTCCTTATTTTATTTTTCCTGTAAAGTAAGGTTTTTGATATTACCGCTTTATTCGGTTGGGGGTGCGATACATACATACATATTCTCACGCCTGTATTCCCAAGAGGGGTAGGCGGAGGACATGAATTCAAAAATTCTGTTTATCAACCTAAAAGAAAACTAAAAGTTACGTGAAATAGTCATGATTTTGTCAACGTAACTTTTTATATGCTCTGTCTACCCCATTCGGAAATACAGACGTGATTATTTATGTGTTAAAACATAATAAAAACAATACCGTCAGTCTCCTAAGCCCGAACCAAAACGTTAAAACAACAGTCTAATTATCACCAAACAATCTGTTCCAATATTTAATTAAATCTGGCTCTAAAACGGCCTTTAAACAAACTAATTAAAATTTTACACGCTAATTAACAACATCGGATTGTTAATTGATCCAATGAGTATCTTATTAATTATGTCCCTGGATTTATTTTGGTGGGTTGATTTGAAAAACAAACTTTTTTGTTAGTAAGATGTTAATGGAAAGACACAAGAAACGTAAGATAATCGAAACTATGACTATTTCACGTTTTGTAGCCACATTGAGCATATTGTTCGGTTTGAAGTTTGGGCATAGATGAAATAAGTACAATTAGTAACAGGTTGCTAGCCTGTCGCTTGAAACATGTCTTAATCTAATTTCCTTAGTTGCCTCTTACGATATCCACGGAAGAAATGGACAGGTGTTCTAAAACCGGCTCCACATGGACGAGAGGACTTACAATGGACAATTTTATTTTTACGTAATAAATTAAAAATCACACTTCCGACTTAATGCTTCTTCAGTCGATATTTTAATAATCTTCTCTCATTATTCCTTCTTGTACATGAAATTAATGTGAGACTCACTCTAATAAAAAATATGTACTTCTGTTTTTTTTTTGTTTTTTTTTTTTATGGCAAAGGTGCTATGAGCGATGAAGTCGTTACAGCCTTGTAGTTTGATCAACAACAAATACTCTAAATTCCAGAAACGTCATAAAATTAATAATTTATGCTTCCAAATAAAGCCCGCATTAATATACTATCACTATGTTGTGCCGAAACCAGTTAAATTTACCATTAACTTAATTAAAAGCATATATTATATGTTATGCTTGATATTGGGAAACCTTGTGAATGCTTCGTGTTAAGTGTAGCGTGATTTGGTTCAAAGTTCGAAGTTAATTGTTTTAACCTTTTTTAACCTCCGAAGACCACCATACAGGAACATACCTCTCCATTTCTTCCCTGGATGTCGTAAGAAGAGACTAAGGAAATAGATTTAGGTATTAGGTGACAGGCTAGCGACCTCTCGCTATTATGCTCCCTCTTCCATCTGTTTGCAAACCTAAAATTATGCTAGAAGTGGCTGCGAGGCGAGGAATAATCGTGGATTTGTCTACAGAAGTCGTAATAGGCGACAAAATTAAATGATATAGACCAACATTACGCCTTTGACGTCAGGTGGTGTTAGATTGGCGGAAGGTGGTGGTTTGGAGACCCCAAAATAAACATATTGCTTTCTTTTTTTCTAACGTATCATTTAATTTTGCTTGGAGTACCTCATTTGGAAATGTATAAAATATCATGTGATACAAACACTGATAGTAATGTATTAATTTACTGATAGCTTTGATTCTAGTACCAAACATTACCACACATAAGTGTTAGAAATAAGTATCAACGGTTTTTCTTATCGTTTCTAAATACCTAATAAAGCATGTAAGAGTTATCTATTAGCGAACTAATCTGTATAATGAATGACATTATTTTTAACCTAACAAACTACTAAAAAACCGGAAAAACGAGAAAAAAACGTAGAAAAAACAGTGAATTAGCGATTCCCATCGCTCTATCGATTTAGAAATTCTCGGAAGATTCGACCGTTACGCAAAATTCAAATATGGAACGAGTTTGTTAACTTGAGAGTCGTAAATTTTATGGCTTTTCTGTGTAGTACGAAAATGTTACTAACTTCTACCCGTGACTTCGATTGCACTAGATTAGTATCATTGACTGTGTCACAGACATCGCTCCCTATACAATTCAATTAGTTAACCACTGCTCAGATAACTTACATTTTACCGTCAAGTATCTGTTGGCACCGACTTAAGGAAAGATGGCATTTATACGCAGATAAAATATTATCGTATCTGCTTAGTCTGCGACACATTTAAAAATTGGACTTCACCATCTGTCGTTATTATGAAGGTTCCGAAAAAAAAACAGCAAGTTCAGACCCCATGCACCATGAATTTTTCGGAATTTGTTTGCAAAATGGAATTTGATATTTATCACAAGCTATTCGGTGATGGAAAAACATTTTAAACCTACTTACAACGACCAATTAATTCAATGTTGTGCGTGAAGCCTAAGTCCTGTCGTACTGAGAGGAATCCTTCTGTACCTGGTAAATATTCGGGCGTTTGAACCGCTGTCATTATTCTCAACACTTTTTTTATCAGACTTTTGAGAAATTTGTATATATAATAGTCTAGTGTGTACCTATCTATAAGGCACAGACACTATATAACACACTTATTGTACAAATTTCTTAAGAAATCTGATAAAAAAAGTGTTGAGAATAATGACAGCGGTTCAAACGCCCGAATATTTACCCACCTGTCTGTTTCGTGGCAAAACCCTCTTCCTGAGAGGCCACAGGTCAAACAGGCCACAGGCCTAGGCTACCACGGCCAATAGAAGACATTTTAAATTAATACATGATTATAATACCTACTTAAAAAACCACGTACGTACATAAAATCACACCTATGTTCTCAAATAGTGTAGGCAAAGGACACAAAATGTGACATAGGCAAAACCATGATTATGACTATTTCACGCTTCACAGTCACTTCTAGCATAATTTTAGGTTTGTAGACAGATGAAAGAGGTAGTATAATTAAATAGAGTAGTGGTAGTGTCCTGAGTGGTATCGGGATAGAATAACACTTCTCCATTTCTTCCGTGGATGTCGTAAGAGGCGAATAAGGAAATAGATTTAGGTATGCTCTAGGCGAAAGGCTAGCAACCTCTCACTTGAATTAATGAAACTCTTAAATAATTTAAAATTACACTATCACGCGAAAACATCGGGTCGTGGCCCTCGACATTTGCCATCTGCTTTTTTACAAACAACGTTGAAGCAAGAACGAGTTCCAACTTTAAAAGTTGTCGATAAAATTTGTAAAGCTAAACGATAGCCGTAAACGTTATGGCGTGACGTCGGCGCGCGCGCAGACGCGCCGGGACCGATATAGATCTAAAGACGTGTACACATTATCGTGCTAAGTTGGTCGAAAATTTGAACAAAATTAAAATTTGAGTTGAGTTTGATTGGTGTAAAGAAATTAGTCTATCTCTAAGATAATCTTGTTTGGTGCGCTCAGACGCCTATTTGTGGAAACATTCGTGTTAAGTTACTTTAAGAATTACGTTTTTTCATTTATTTTTAAATGCTTTAAAATTCTAAATTTTATTTACGCAAATAGGCTCCTAAGAGCACTTTTACGCGTCATTTCTGATTCTACCAGCGCTTTGGAAAGACCATCATTGCCAAGAAGAATGCGCCGCAAGAAACTTGGCAGCAACTTTCATTTATCGGTGTCATATAGGGTAAAGTCACCGGTAATGGACAACTAACCAGATAGACAATGACTCTTATTTACTACCCACTAAGGAAAAGTCATTTGTTTTACAACAATCACTTCACAACTCTATGGTCTTTAAATTATGAATGAAGTGTCTATCACTGGTGCTTGTCAGCTTAAACCGTCCATAACTGGTGCCGTTACCCTAATAAGTTTAAATTAGGATAGAGAAAGTACACTGCTAGAAAATGTTTTTAAAATTCTCAATTTTCACAGATTTTTCAATTTAGATAACACTTCACTTTTATGAAATATACCTTTTAAGTCTTTGAATTTACTTTTTAAGTCACTTCCCACTTAAGATATTCACTTTTCAATTGAAAAAACATAGTCCAAAAAAAGTTGTCAAGTAAAAATAGATGACAGATTTAGATTCTACAGGTAAATACAGACAGACAAACGGACACCCGAGCGCGTTCTCAAACATTCCGTCTATGTCAATGAGTGTTTGATGTAGACACCCCCATCCACTCAAAAGGACACGGTGTACACATACTAAGGTGGGAAGTGCTAAGAGCCTTTAGGCGGTTTTTTCTGAAGATAACACACGGTATTTTTAGCTGTCACAAAGGTCAATAAGATAAATGCATTTAGATTTATCTTGAAACTTATCTGTGTTCACTACGAATCTTTCTTTAGATCTTTTGTAAGAGGCGACTAAAAAAATAGGCTTAGATATCCTTCTGGCTAAAACCTAGCAAGCTGTCACTATCATACCTCTTTCGTCTGATTTTACATACATACCGTCACGCCTCTTTCCCACAGGGGTAGGCAGAGACCACTTTGTTCCACTTGCTACGATCCTAACATACCTCTTTTTAAACTAAATATAGCTATCAAATCTGGAATAGTCACGGTATGGTCTATGTAACGTTTCGCGTACTCTGCCTACCCAATTTGAGAAAAGCGTGATGTATGTATGTAGAAAGTATGTATGTAGAAGGTTAGGTTCTTAGGTTAGTATGTAACGTGGCAGGATTTTAAGTAGTGGGTGTAAATACGCACATCACTTAACTTTTCCCATAAATAAAAAAATAAAAACTACCTAAAATCTTACCAAGTTACATTTCAAAAACTGTACATTATGTCCTAACACTCTCCGCTTCCCAATTCATACACGTTCTTTTTTACGTCACTGCTAAGGCAAAAGGATAAAGTTCATAGAACCAGTACAGTTCACTTAAAAGTTTTTTAACGTTGTGAACACGGAACTTAGTATCTTCTAATATGCTAATATCCATGTGAGCGAAGCTAAACCGGTATCGATGTTATTTATAATTAAAAGAAGATCTCCATTTATAATTTGGAACAGGACGAGGTCACGATTGTGACATACACCTGACCTTATCCGTTTATGATTGAATATTAGAAAACAGGGTTCAGTATTTTACTTGCTGGCAACATTAGAATAAATACTTGATCCACTGTGGGGTAATACTTAATGCCTGTATTTCCAAATGGCGTAGGTAGAACACATGAAACGTAAAAAAGAACCATCATTTCACGTTTCTGAATCACATCTAGGATATCTTTTAAGGTTCTAGTTTAGAGATACAATAATGACAAATTGCTAGCCTGTTGCTTAAAAATACCTTAACCTATTTCCAGAGTTGCATCTTACGACATCCACGGAAGAGATGAAGAGATGATATTTTAAAACCACACGATACAAAAATAAATGAATTAAACATAATTAAAGTAAATATTACACCGTAGGGCTCTGTCTTAGAACTATGTCTTTGTACTACCTACCGCTGCAATAAAATGCAAGTCATGTGGATATTATAAAGACTACTATGTAAACCAGTAGCACAAAACAAATAAGTTACAGAAGTCATACAGAATATGTTTGAGCAACGCACACACCGCTCACGCTTGAATGATTCTAAGGAACTACAGGAACTATGGGTTAAAAATTGTAACAAGTACGTCTATTTTGAATGAAATATTTTGAAAGTGTTTTCTATTAGCTTACTGTAAATAATTTAAAACAAAAAAAAACCGAATTCAAATTAGCAGTATTTTGAAAGTATCCTGTTTACTGAATGTAAATTCTTGACTTCATCAACAAATTACCGAAAACGCCGTTCATGTCCCTATAACATTAGAAGAGTTTCCTCGATTTCCAAGATTCCATCATCAGATCCTGATTTAGTGCCAATGGGACCAATTTCGAGTTATGCTCTTTCGATAAAAAAAAAATTGAAAATCGGTTCACGGGTCTTCGAGATATCGAGTAACATACACACAAATAATTTTAAACAAAAAAAAACCGACTTCAATTCTATACTAATATAATAAAGCTGAAGAGTTTGTTTGTTTGTTTGAACGCGCTAATCTCAGAAACTACTGGTGCGAATTGAAAAATATTTTTTGTGTTGGATAGACCATTTATCAAGGAAGGCTTTAAGCTATATAACATCACGCTGCGACCAAAAGGACCGAAGAAACAGTGGAAAATGTAGGAAAAACGGGGGAAATTTGTCACTATTCCACGCGGACGGAGTCGCGGGCACAACTAGTTAGCAATATTTTGAAAGTATTCTGTTTACTGAATGTAAAATCTTGACTTCATCAACAAATTACCGAAAACGCCGTACATCTCCATATAAAATTTGAAGAGTTCCCTCGATTTCTCCAAGATTCCACCATCAGATCCTGGTGTCGTGCAAATGGGACCAATTTCGAGTTATACCCTTTCGATTAAAAAAAAAATTTTGAAAATCGGTCCACGGGTTTTCGAGTTATCGAGTAACATACACACAAAAAAAAAAAAAAAAAAAAAAAAAAAAAAAAAAAAAATTAGGTCGAATTGAGAACCTCCTCCTTTTTGAAGTCGGTTAAAAAAAAATAGGTCGAATTGAGGACCTTCTCCTTTTTTTGAAGTCGGTTAAAAATACGCAAGAATGGGAGTTTGTTATAGGTACGTTATCAATTTTATCATGCATTTCACCAATGTCAAAATCGACGCAAGATAATAATATTATCCTGGCGATCGCTGAGCATAGCTATAAAAAGTAAAGCACATACATTTGATTCACTTCTGTACGGTATCTTTTTTGTGGCAGTAGCATCGGTACGATGTGTATTCACTCGTACTTGACTTCTTTCGTCATCATTTTTTATTCATCCCATAATGTTCATGATCGTAAAATAATGAGATGTTACGTTGTTGACGGTAAACTGTTTTTACGACTTTTCCGTTTAACATTGAATCTCTTTAACGTTTAAAACAGGTAGGTAGTTATTGGTCTTAAATAGTTCAGACATAACCATCATTTCTATTCCCTGCGAGGTAAACAGATCACCATTCGCTTCTATTACATACTTCTCTCGCTTCATTAACATTCATCCCTTTCATCATGCATGCTCAACGGTTTCATGTACCTACTTCTAATTTGACCTCATTTTAGAACATCGTGGATCTGGACAATGTAGATTCTTCGAGGGCGCCCTCGTCCGACTTGCCCTAACACAATTCCTTCGTAAATTTGCTCATACTCTTTCTTTATTTATTCTCTCCACGAGCTCAAACCAACGCAACATTTCTTTCTCTATCCTGGCTACAATATCCTCTTTCAAGCCACACTTGTCTCTAATCCCGCTTTAGGCACTCTTTCGGTAAATTTAATGCCACTTGTGCTTCTCAAAAAACACATCTCAATCGCATTTATTCCATGTTCATGTTTCTTCTACATATTTCTTTAGTCATGCACAGTAACCTCACTTAATTACTAAAATATTAATGTTATGTTTTAGACAATAGACTAGCAAAACAACCTGTCCCTGTGCAATCTATTTCATACATACATACATAGAATCACGCCTATGTTCCAAAATGGGGCAGACAAATAGTACACGAAACGTGAAATACTTAGACAAAACCATAATTATGATTATTTCACGCTTCGCAGCCACTTCTAGCATAATTTTAGGTTTGAAAACAGATGGAATAGATAGTATAAGAATAGTGACAGGTTGCTTGTTTGTCGCCTAGAGCATCTATAATTCAATATTTAAACTTAAAATTATGGATAAAAGTGGTTTCGATATAGCCATGGTTTTTTTATATCTCCTTTCGTGTGCTCTGTTTACCTCATTTCGGAATACTTGCGTGATGTTTATGTATCTGCTTACCATACGTATATTAGTTAATATTAAAGTAGGTATTTATGTAGAAGCTGTTAATATAGCCATATATAATTATAATTACGTGTAATAAAAATGATAGATTACGTAAATCTCCAATCGTATTTTGAGGTCATAAATTATTGCGATCAAAACCGAAGCTCCGTCGAAACGCTGATGTAAACAAGTTAGGTATTTACATAAAATTTCAAGCGGAACGAATATAAATCTATTAACGTGTTACATTTTTATTTGAAAACAGCCTTTTCGACGTAGAGTAAATAAATCACAATAGACTATTGTAACCGTGTGGGTAGATCGATACCTTTCCTATACTATCTTTTGACAAGCTTTAGTTTCCTTGTGTCGTGTCGAGTTTAGAATAACTACATTTCTTTCGTGGATGTTACTGTCACTATTATGTCTCTTTAATAACCTAAAACCTAAAAAAATATGCTAAAACGGCATATCAGGGTAGCATAAAGTCATAGTTGCGGGCTAAAGTTAGTAGTTTAATAAATGTGGTAAAGTTTTGCATTCTTGAAATGTTGTGTAAGCTGTCAGTTATTAGTATGAAGTCTTGCTTGGCAGAGTTTGTATCGTCTCTTGCTACCGCTCTGCTTTCAAAAAAGGACATAATGGTCGGAAAACCTATGTTCAACGCTTTAGCCTGTGGGTCGTCATACAGGCTTTTAGTTAAACATCGTGTGTCCACAACTTGTATGCTATTTTTTTTGATTTATTATTTTTGGCAATGATAGCTTTTCTAAAACTATGACCGGAAAAAAAAAAAAAATTTGCCTATTCGGGTGTTTTCCAAAACAAATTTCCATTTAATTTTTTAACAATTAAACATTTTAAAATTTTGAATTTCTGTTCTACATAGAAGCTTCTAACCAACAACCAGTAAAAAAGCAAACCTCAGCCGCTCACATCGATCTGAAGTATCCAAACAATTAAAACAAAACATACTCTGTAAAAAAAATTAAAAACCAGCCAAAATCCGACACAGATTCCAAATTCAAAACGCCACAAAAACAAATGACAGCCGCCCGGCAATACGCTCAATACGTGTGAGTGAGATCTCATTATTTACGAGGAAATGAAAGCGTGGCGCAGACACTCGGCTTTTTTCGGGCGACATCGGAGCTGACGTCATTCATCATACCACGAACAAAGGTTTTATTCGAGTCTGGAAACCGCGCGAGAGTTCTTAAGCTGTTTAGTGGGCTAATGATTTAGTTAGTTTTAATTCGTCTTTATTACTGTGAGACTTTGAATCATCATTTTCATGGTAAAGACATAACATTATGTTGTTTTTCGTGAAAGTTTTTTGCTGAATTTGATTTTGACATCAGTTGTTGTCTATTTACGTTCATATCTGTATGTGTATAAATAATTACATTGAATACATTCATACACACGCACATTCGTCACCCCCATTTTCCCATATATTTAGTAGGCAGAGCCCTCGAAATGCTATATTGACAAACCCATTACCATTTCTCTTCGTGGCCACTTCTAGCACAATTTTATGGATTCAAGTTGCAGGTACAATAGCAACAGGTTGCTATGCAATCGCCAAAAATATACTTTAAGGGTCTCCCCACATTAGTCGACGCCTTTGTGGCAAAATGCGGGTAGAAAAAGCTTTATGTCAACGCAATAAGGGCGAACAAGACGTCGATCGGCTCGGCTCGTTCGACCGAGAATGGCCGAGACAATTCACGTCTTTTTCGCCCTTATTGCGTTGACATAAAACGCAATAAGGGCGAAAAAGACGTGAATTGTCTCGGCCATTCTCGGTCGAACGAGCATTTTGCCGAAAAGGCGTCGACTGGTTTGGTGAGACCTAGCTTTTATTTCCTTAGTTCCTTAGTCGACAGGTGTTATTCTAAACCCGATAGTACATTTATATCAAACAAAACTGAACTAAGTACAGTATGTGCCCCCACTTACCTATCCAGGCAATTCGGTGTTTTGAACGCGCACCACTGCTAATACAAAGTTTGTCTAACTATTTTTAGCAAAATCAAAATGAGGTAGTTCATGATATTAATATTTCGCTAAAAATAGTTAGACAAACTTTGTATTAGTAGTGGTGCGCGTTCAAAACACCGAATTGCCTGGATAGGTAAGTGGGGGCACATACTGTACTATCAAATAAAACCTTAATTATAAAATAACTTCAAATTAGAAATCCCACTTATTAAGTAATTAAAGAAGGCTAAACTAATTTTATTCGTAATTTACTTTAAGTCGCGTAACTAATCCTAATTATCTTCTTAATTTTATTTTACTTGTATTTTTACTTTACTTTTACTTAAATCTTATTCTCAGACTAAATTATATTCGCGCTTGGTTACGCCCTGAGTTCTCTGAGATCTCTATCTTTGAGAAAGTATCTATATCCAACAATACCATAATTAAATACCAAACAGTACACAAAACTGTAGTTGCAACAGCAACTGTCAACAAAATACTTTTGCGAACTGAGGCACTAAAACTTTCCAGTCACACTTACCAGGCTATAAAACACAGAAGCCTCTAAAACAATAAACAACCACCGTTTTATCACTTAGAATCGATTACCGAAACCGTTGAGTTCGCCACAGGTAGCTTACTAGCTTTTATCCATCGATCGGTGAGGCTTGCATCAAAACAAGCGGGAATCAATAAACAAAACAACATTAACCAGTCATCGAATCATAATGACGTACCGAACTATCATTAGACTGTCAGTCCGACACGTTGTAGCAGATTTACAAGAAATAACTTGTCGATGAACGTGTTAAATTGTGTGGGAGGTTGTAATAGTTGAATGGTGGTGGAAAATAATTAAATACGCCGATGGCATTGTAGCTACAGCGAAAACGTGATAACAGAAAAATGGCTGCCGCTTGGATGTTTTCAATAGAACTGACTTGATTAAAACTTAACAACATGGTTCGACTTTGAGTATACATTTAAATTTAATTAGACGTTTGATTATACCTATAAAGCTGATTTAGATAAACTCACGGTTATTATAAGCATAAAAGGTATGAAAATATCTAAAGGTAGTTATTATATCGTATTACTATTTTACCACTGCGTTTTGAACTAAAAAAGCAAGTATTATTCTAATAGTTTTCCGCGATTAGTAAACGCAAAAAAACTTAGTCACCAAGAAAAAATCTGTTAAAAGCTGTTAAATGCGTTTGATTGTTTTTTAATGCAGTATATTCACATTAGTCAGTTCTGACCTAGCGTATCACGAGATGTTACTAAGCACAACAATATATTCTGATTGCACTATCGGTTTCTGTCATAAACAAAACAGGATGAAGCACTTGATTGCTTACAGAGAGATAATTCCAAGTCGTTTCAATTCTTATTGTTTTTATGGAGTGATTAGACAAAGCTTTTGATTAAGCCGAAAACTCGTTTTCTTGGGATTTTTTAAACAAGTATTCTTGTTTTATGAAATACTTTTTAAGATACCAATCCAGTTGTTTAGGATTCGTAGTGCTTTTAATAATTAATGGGTTTTAGCCTTAAGTAGGGTCGCTATACCTTAGCCGAGATTCTTCGAGAAAATTCAAAAAATAAATTATTATTTCAAAGGGCCTCACCATAATACAGCAATCGTGATATTTTTTTATGTTTTTAACCGACTTCAAAAAGAGTAGGTTCTCAATTCGACCTAATTTTTTATTATTATTTTTTTTTATTTTTTTTTTGTGTGTATGTTACTCGATAACTCGGAGACCCGTGGAGCGATTTTCAAATTTTTTTTTTAATCGATAGGGTATAACTCGAAATTGGTCCCATTGGCACGACACCAGGATCTGATGATGGAATCTTGGAGAAATCGAGGGAACTCTTCAAATTTTATATGGAGATGTACGGCGTTTTCGGTAATTTGTTGATGAAGTCAAGATTTTACATTCAGTAAACAGAATCTTTTCAAAATATTGCTAAATTGAAGTCGGTTTTTTTTTGTTTAAAATTATTGGTCGATATAAACAACTGTAACAATTTCACAGAATATTTAGTTATGTCTACTGTAAAAGAAAATAATTAAAAAAAATGTACAAAAAAAAAAAGTTTTTACAGAACATTCCAATACAAAAAACGTTATTTGCATTTTTTAGTCTTATTCTCACTTATCTGGTTTTTCATGTTTGTAGCTCAATATCCTAGAAAAATATCGTATGATGAGATAAATCTCATTTTGCATTTTAAAGGTCGTTATTCCTACACAGAGCCGTACCGAAGATTTTTAACCTTTCGAAAACAGATATTATTATCTGAACGCGTTAAAATTCTATAGTTATCAGTGGAGGGACGTTACAAAGATTGGTTAATGTGTTTTGAATTAATGGTGAGATATTTTTTATTGCTTGGAAATTAAGACCAATGGTAAATTTATTACTTTTGCCCTAATTGATCCAATTTATTTGAGAAATCTGAATTTAAATAGATAGTGGAGTTTTAATGTCAATATCTAGTTTTTCCCATAATACATGCCTTATGGGGAAGTTTTTTTTGTGTACATCATGTGTGTTTTACAACACGCCTGTATTCCCTAGTGGAGTAGGCAGAGCGCATGAAAAGCTTAATAGACAAAACCGCGTGGCCACAAATAGCATTTTATTTAAATTTTGAGTTGGCAGGTAGGTAGGTATAGTAATTGTGACAGGTGGATGGTCTGGCGTTTAAAATAGGTATACCTTAAAAATCCTTAGTCGCCTCGTACATCATCCACGGAAGTAATGGAGAAATGGATAGATTTTGTATTTGACACATTACTAACAAAAAAAAAGATCCACTACATCACACCAAAACAACCATAATAACATTAACGTCACTACATGGCGCCAAAGCGATGAATTGAAAAAAGGAATATTACGTCACATTCCACCTTCAAATTACATTTCTCCCGACAAGGATATTTCACGTGACATCCGAATAAAGCCCCCAAATCATACGTACCCCCAATCTTGTATTAAAAGTGTATTTCGACGTACATACATACATACATACGGCACGTGGGTTTGTAAGCCGGGCTCGTAGGCTTCGCCGATTTCCCATTCAGGGATCGAAGGTTAAACGAAGCGTTTTGGTAGCTTCCTCGCCCTGGCTTTTGTGTGGCCATTAAACCGGCTGTTTTATAATTGGAATGTATTATTTACTGCTCTATATAGATAATAAATAGTAAATGAGAGCGTTATTGTATAAAGCTTACACACGCGGATACGTCACGAATTTATTCCCTAATGAGGTAAGCAGAGCATAATGAAACGTCACACAGATAAATGCATAAGTTTTCTACGTTTTGTAGTCACTTTCCATGTAGTATCGGGTTAAGAAATCTTTTAATTTCTTCCGTGGATGTCGTAAGAGGCGACTCAGGAAATAGGTATGTTTTAGGCGACAAGCAACCTGTCATTATTATATCTCTTCTATCTATACTTAAACTCAAAATTGTGCTAGAAGTGGCTGTGAGGTGATAGTAATTGTTTTGTCTATGTCACGTTTTGCATGCTCTGCCTGCCTTGTCTGGTAACACAGGCATGTATGTATGTATTCTATACTCAGGAGATGCGCCAAAATGAAACATGACTGTTTCCAATTGTAACAGTCTCAAGCTTACAACCAACCATTTAAGACATTTTGTCTTGGCAGCACTAAAATACATACAATCACGCCCACATTCCCAAATAGAATAAATATAGCACACAAAAATTTAGTGATAAACTTCACGCTTTGCATTCACTAGCATTATTTTAGATTCACAACAGATGGAAGAGGTACAACAATGACAGGTGCTGTCGCTTAAAGCATAATACCTGAAATAAACGACAGCCTATTTACACCCGCCATTCTAGTGGCCCCAATATAATTCCCGTTGAAGAAAATTTTGTCCCATAATTCTATGGCAAGCCCGCTGTAATCTTCCCGCGGTGAATCTTAACTTGCCCTGATTGGATCGCCTTCAGCGTTATCTGGAAATTCCATTTTGATAACAATACCTACCGGATTTTTGCTAACGGGGATATCAATTGGGCTTGCGATGAGATTTTCGCAAAACATGTTTGTCGAGAACAGCTGAGAGGTCGGTTCAGAGTTTATCTCTATTTAAGGATTCTACCTAACGAGAGTAAAATTTTGCCTTCGTAAGTCAGTTGCGAGTAAATCCGTTTTTGTGGAAAAAGCGGTTAAGTGACTTTGACTTGAAGCTTGGTTCTTTCGCAGCAGTTATGACGTGATACATTTTACGGTAAATGTTGTTACCGTCGCCAAATATGTTAAAAAATACGAAATCTTTAAAAAATGACCCATATTTTTCATACAAATTCTTCACTTCCAGTGACGAGCTTATAGTGTTTTAACGACAATCGCGTAGTGAACATTTTCATCTTGATCAACATTTTTACCTTGTAGATCGATATAATTTATGTAGTTTTAAAATAAAATTTTCAAATTACCTATGTGAGAAAAAAATGCATATCAAGTTCATTTGTTTTTTTTTTTGTTGCAAGTATTTCCTTTACATTTTTCCGAAACAGTTCTAAATTGGTTGTACTTTCCATAAAATCGAGCAACCTCAATCAGCAGAGTTGAATTGATTCAACAAGCTCCGAAACAAATTGACGAGGCGCAAAACAAAACGGAAAGTTGGAATCAAGGCGTATTTGTTTAGCTTGTTGGACGTTGATGACTGACACATCAACATGCGATTGCGTAGACGAAAAAATAGGTTTGTATTACAGTCAGACATTTTCCAAAAATTGGAAATTTGCAAATTTTCTTCTTGTAATGTCAGGTTGAAAGCTCTTCTCTATGCGTGATGTTGTAAGAGGCGACTAAGGATATAGGTAAGGGTACACTTTCACTTTATCCATACTCATTAATCTCTTCATACGTGCTTGTTGGTTTTGGGTAATCTTGACCTGTCCCTTTTTGTGACACATTCCCAATTGTCACCGAACGGTAGTCTTGTAAAAGCCCTGGTAGCCCAGCGGTTCGACCTGTGGCCTCTCAAGCAGAGGGTCGTGGGTTCAAACCCCGGGCTTCGCACCTCTGAATTATGTGCGATATCGAATTTGATATTTACCACGAGCTATTCGGTGAAGGAAAACATCGTGCGGAAACCTGCACACAGCGACGAAGCAATTCAATGTTGTGTGTGAAGTTCCCAATCCGCACTGGGCCCGCGTGGGAACTATAGCCTAAGCCCTCTCATACTGAGAGGAGGCCTGTGCCCTGCAGTGGGACGTATATAGGCTGGATGATGATGATATCTTGGCTTTCATCTCTTAATGGAATTGTTCGATTGGTATCCACAATCCCCATGTAAATCTAGTTAGTATCTTCTTTCATTTACACTCCTTGATCAAACCAACGAACCATAATTTCAACCACGGAAACAATCACAGAACGTTCTCTATCTTGTATTCGCACCTTACCTAAGTTCCCAAAACAAACAACTATTCCCCACCCTCAAACGAGGCCACACAAACAGACCCTTACTACCCTCACCACCTATTTCATTCCCTTTTTCAATATTCAATACTCTTCATTTATTACTATCATTAACGATTCGTAGGTGGTCTTTAACACATTGTTCACCTTTCCGCAGTAGGATACCCTGGCCAGAACATTAATTATTTCCCTAGCTACGCGCATTGACATACGGACATGCGTACATACGAGATCATTAATGTATAGGGTTGTCGACGCGCCTTTAATCAGGCTAAGCGTGGAGGTGAGTTTGGAGCGATGTTGGGTGCAAGGTATAATGGAATTTGTTATAGTCGGTACGTATACGACTTCAATTTAGACGCCATAATTCTTATGGTATTTGTATTCAAACTTTTTATGACTTACTTAATAGAAGGCCCAGAAATATATTCACACACACTTCTATTAGGTCTTCTTTTGTTTCAAAGTGTCAAATTGTGACAAGTCAGCGAATTAAAAAGCACTAGAAATATAAATACTGAGGAAAAAGTAACTTCAAACAAACTACAAAAAAGATAGACGCATAAATTGAAATACTCGTAAGTATGTTTTTGTTGGCCGCACTTCCCTATACTTTATGAATATTTTCAAACAAAATTACTCATTTTTATCACAAAGTATCCCTATACGGTATCTCCACTCGGCCAAACTCGACTTTACAGTATATTTATCTACTTGCCATACAAGACTTCGTTTCCCAGCCTTTACAGTAATGTATGTAGGAGTGACTGCGTGTAATGGGACATAAAAGATGTATGAAAGACATGAAATGACAGGGAAAGAGATAGGAAAGATAGGAAGGAGGTGGATTGTTTTTATTTAAGATGGCGGTTGGTATGTAATGACGAGCAATTAAAAGTGATTTCTAACGAAGAGAAATCTTATTTAATATCCCGGTCCTATAATGTACTATTTCCGATCGTGAAGCCGCGACAGCCCTACGCCCGTGGATTCAGCTGGACGCACCGTTATCGCTAATTTGTATCGGCCAGTGGACGGACAGACAAACGGACTGATTGACAGCCTTCATTAGTGCGCGCGTATTGTTTGGTGTGCCCCGTTTTTGGATAGTTTAGTCAAAAGGGCGGGAGTTAAAAGGTATCGGTGGAAAGAGGTTTAAAGAATTGGAGTGATTCTTGATTGTAAAGGTATCCCTTTTTCTTTTGGGTTCTGTTAGTGGTTGCAGGATTCCATTCGTTGCTGGCGAGTTTTGACGCTTGGTCTGCGTGATAGAACAAGGATGGATGTCACACTAGTGATAAAAAATGTCTAGTATGTACCTATGTGTTAATCGTCAAAGATATGAGACAGTGGCGCTGGCAACACAAGAACACTTAGTCTTAGTTTAACTAGCTTAACTGAATAAAGTAAATTTTCCAGACGTCCAATATCCCTTTCTTTCTTATATTTCAATGTTAATCCATACTCTCGTTTCATAATAATTCTCTAGCATACATTTTAGGTGTTAAGTGATCAGTAAATTTGTTTCATTGACCAAACGAAGGCAAAACTCTTCAGACATTGGTCCTTCGAGCCGGATGGAATACAAACATACACATACAATCACGCCTATGTTCCCAAATGGGGTAGACAGAGCAAACGAAACGTGACATAGAATAAATCATGATTATAACTATTTCACGCTTCGCAGCCACTTCTTGCGTAATTTTAGGTTTCAAAGCAGGGAGAAGAGGTAGCATAATAGTGACACTAAACCTAAAGAGGTGAGGAAAGCCTCAGGTCCCTCTTACGACATTCTGGGAAGAAACGGAGACGTGTGATTATAGACCACCCGGGCAATTTATAATTAATTCGGCAATAAAACTGAAAGCATTACCAAATCGTAACAAATAACTGGAATTTGTAACTGTTGGTTTTGTCTGCATGTATGTAATCCTAGATTAGATACCAATATTCCGAATCCTCGTTAGAAAGACTATTATTTCAGCTAATGGTTGTTCGTAGGATTGGAAACGGATTAGCTACTGCCCAGGAATTCGTAGGTGGTTTGTTTCAGAGATTAACCGATAGGTTAGGATTTGTGTTTTAGGACGATGGTACCCTAGGAATATTATTACCAAACTGTAGAATTTTTACACACTACGCGTCATAACGATTTTCATATTCATGACTACGCGGGAGTTCAACATGTTTTAATAATTATGATTTTTAAGTAACTCATTGGCAATCTAGGAAACTGCCACTATTATAGGTACCTCTCACATCTATTTATTAAACCTAAAATTTTGCTGAAAATGGTCACGGCACGTGAAATGTGCATGGCTTGTCTATATAACATTTCCTGTGCTCTGCTTATCCCATTCGGGAATACACGCGTGATTGTATATTTACTATATTAAAAAACCTCGACTTTTCGGCTGCGTTAGGTACAGCGAGATCACGAGTAAACTGAAGCAGGGCATAACATTAACACATTCAGAACCAAGGACCCGGCTCCCGGGTTCTTCAAAACATTCGCGACATACCGAGAACCCGGTAGCCGGGCTCATTTCGTACTAGCTATAGACTACTCGGCTCCGCGCAGATGTTTTGATTTTAGCCTTGGTCGTGAATGAGTTAATTTCGCAGCTTGGGTTCTCCGAACTATCCGCACTTGATTTTTACCAGCACCGGCAACTCAAACTACCCGCGTTTTATGACCATTATCAACAGTCACCTTATCACAACCAACACAACATTAACAATTTGAGACATTGAGTTTATATCCTTACTTATATCATAAATCGGAAAGTGAGTTTATTCGTTTGTTTGTTTGTTTCGCTTTTACGCCGTAAGTACTGAACCGATTGCTTTGAAATTTTGCAGACGGAAAGTCCGGATTAAATAATAGGGTACTTTTTATTCCGGAAAAAATTCATGTTCCCGAGGGAATGTTCGCTTTATACCGCAATATAACCGAATTCCACGCGGGCGAAGCCGCGGGCGGAAAGCTAGTTATGTACATACCTATATAGTTATGTATAAACCTTCATTATTGAATTACTAAATTCAATACTAACTCGATTGATGTTCGACTTTTACTACTGAAATTCCGCTTTGAACCAGTCGACAGACAAAAGATACCACTAATAGACTATCATTGAATGGTTAGCAAACCGACCGCGACTGACCAATATATCGTCTGTGATATAGTTGTACTGTATATGATATACGAAGCGATATAATACGATTACCTATTTGAGGCCAGTCCGGCGTTTTCGCTTGATTGATTTATTCAAATTGATATCGCGTTCGATCTGTGGCATATAGATTGTTACAGGGCTTAATTATATATGACAAATTATATCAAAACAGTTTGGAATGATTAAAAAAGTAATATTTGTTGTATGTTCTATAGCATTATAATAATATAATACGTAATATAAATTACTTATATACATAACGCCTGTATTCACTAATAGGGTGGGCAGAGCGCGCGTAACGGTACATAGACAAAACCATGATTATACCACGTTTAACGACTACTTCTAGCATTTATTTTGGTTTTGAGTTGGCAGGTTGACAGGTTGTTAACCTGTCGCCTAAAATATACCATAACCTATTATCTTTGGCGCACAATGTGTTTAAAAAATCATCGAAAAAAGCTGTCAAAAAAACGATTGGACAATATCGATGAGTTATGTTCTAAAATAATAGCGTAATGGCCTGAATATTTTATGTAAATCCGATGGTCGTATCATAACAGATAATTGTAGGCGTAGGTGTAAAATGTAGATCGAACGCCTGAATATTTATATTTAGATTACATTATAATTGACTGTAGAATCTTGCTAGAATAATAAATTGAAAGAAAATTGTGGTCGTAATGAAACCAAAGACTGGTATTATTCTGTTAATTTTACTCAAATAGACATACGTACATACCTACATCACGCCTGTATTTCTAAATGTTGGTAGGCAGTGGACACAAAACGCTTCGTAGACAAAACCATGGCTATTAGGTACCTACACACTTCGCGGACATTTTTTTTTTTAGTTTTTGAATTTGCAGTTATGTAAAAAAATGTCTTAACCTATTTCCTTTTTCGCCCTCACGACATTGACGGAAGAAATAGAGAGTCGTCCCAACACTAATTATTCTGAGCAAATATATCACTAAAATTGCAAAATATATCACAAAAGATGTATCGGACATTTTAAGTAACGCTCAGGTAAACGCTCTTACTTATGCTCAGGCAAAGGCTAGACTACTTAAAACTTGACTGAATCATACTCAAGTTAGCAAAACATTAGCCAAGTCCTCAACCAAGATGATTATGTAATTAAAACATTCTATTCCCAAGTTAAGCGCGGGAACTTTTTAAATTGATGTGTGTTGAACAAGACGGAGTTAAGTAGAATAAGTACACGATGATTTTAACAAAAGGCACATATTATTAAAGGAATGAAAGTTGTGTGTTAAAGTTAAAATTTAACTTCAGTAAAAAAGTAGTCTAAAATAGAAATCGTAATTAATGATGATATATCAAAATGATATACATACATACAATCACGCTTGTGTTCCCAAATGGGGTGGACCACACGAAACGTGACGTAGACATAACCATGGTTATTCGATGCCGACACCACACAGCAAATTCATATTTTTTTACCTGCAAAAAAAGTCATAGATCCCTTGGGGTGCAATGAACAATTTATAACTCCTTCGGTTACAATGTTTGTAATAGCACCATAGATAAGCAAGTGTGATGAAAACATATTTACAGAGCGTATTTCGTTTAAGCGTACCAACATTAGGTAGATACAACCGTATAACCTCAAATAAAATATAAAACAAAATAAATAAAACCCAGTAAATAAAGCGAAACGGTTAATTAGATACATAATAAAATAAACAATTTAACGGAAGCACGCTCCGAGCTGGCTCAGAGAAATTAAGTTTAGTTTTATTTTCTTGGTATCACTCTATTCTAGAGAGACAGTTGAGGAACTTCAGTTGCTGAGGGAAAACTAATTGTGTCTTGTTGTTACGATTACCACTGACATGGAAATCTAATTTTAAACGTGTTTAAATAACATACATACATGCATACATATTCTCACGCCTGCATTCCCAAGAGGGGTTGGCAGAGGACGTAAATTCAAAAATCTAGTGCCCCGTTTAGCAATTTCAGGGTAACCAGATGGATAAACGTGATATTGCAGTGATAGGTTGCTAGCCCATCGCCCACAATACACTAACCCTTTCCCAGAGTCGACTCTTACGACACCCACGGGAAGAAAGAGGGAGGTGTTTAAATAAATCAATAAAAAGTGAAGTTAATTGTTATTCTTGCTGAAACTCGAGATATAAGCGGAAACTGTTTTTATACTTTTTCTTTTTTTTCTTATCCTTGCCACAAGACTAGGAGAATTTGTTTGATGAAAGATAGTTTTTATGACTACGTAGCGCTTTGTTCCTGATGGGTACGAATTGCCTTCAAATTATTGTCCAATCTTGAAATCTTGTATTATTATGATGATGTCGATGATTGTCGCAGTCATGCCAGCACATCTCGCAGAAATAAACATGGTTTGGGCTTTGTAACGTTTGGCTCTGCCTACCCTATCTGGGAAGATAAACGTGATTAGTATACATGTACAGTCGAGTTCATTAATATATGAGCAAAACTGAGGGTTCAAAAATATCTGTACACCTTTATGACATTGACAATAAGGTGCAAAAGTTTACATATTGGGCATTTGTCTGCTCATTTATTTATGAACTCGACTGTACTTTAAAGTTTTGGCGACATCGGACTTTATACTAGCATTTTGTAGACAAATTTATCATAATTTCAAACAGCTTCCTAATTTGTGGAAACCTACGATTGTTAACTAATAATACAAAATGCAACGATTATTTTAAACGGCCATTAGACTAATCAGTCGAGTCGATTCATTGCAATTAGTATTTGAATTGGAATTCGTGGTTTGTATGATCGCTTATTTACTGTTGAACAGCTGATTCTACCTTTAAATCACATTTATTATTTGTCGCCAAATTATCAATGAATACAAGTGTCCATTGCATTTTAGTCACCTCTTTCGACATCCACGGATCATGACATTCACAAAAATGGAGAGGCGTTATTCTGTATGGTGTCGAGTTTAAAATGACACCTCCAAATTTTTTTTCGACGACTACGTCGACGACGACGACGTTCGACTGAAGAAATAAGTAAAAATATACTTTAGGCGACATGTTGCCAACCTGTTCATATTATATGTATATCTAACAATTGAAATTCTAAAAATATGCTAGAATAGGCCAGGAAACGTGAATTGACGGACCATGGTGGTTTTGTGCTTCCAGCGATACGTGTACTCTGACTACCCCATTCAAAAACAAGCGAGATCTACCTATAGTACAAAAAACCATCATGACTTACAACGCTGCGTAGCATAGTTCCCTCACTATACCAACTAGTCTAAGAGCTCGTTTCCACTACGTCGGATATCGGGCCGATTTTTTGTCGGGTGTCGGCGCCTCTGTTCACACTAGCTGGCTGTCGGGACGATTTTAAATCGGGTGTCGGTGCCTCTATTCACACTAGTCGGTTACCAGCCATGACAATATAAATGCGCGAACGCGATGCGCTGGAAATACAGGGGGTGAGACACGGGCGGGGTCGGCCCGACATCCGATTTTACGTGAACAGCGCGGCCGACACGGTTTTTGCCAGCGTGCGGGCTGACAAAACACCCGATATTTTAGGTCGGATCCGATACAAAATTGTTGTTGAGACGTGAAGAGCTTCATATAAAATATTCTGCCGAGACACATTACACATATTCTCATGGCTGTATTTCCAAGAGGGGTAGGCAGAGCACATAAATTAAAAAATCCAGTGCCACGTTTAGCAATTTCAGGGTAACCAGATGGCCGAGAGAGAGAGAGAGAGAGAGATGGATGGGATTAGCCGCTACGACACCCGATAAAAATTCATGTCGACCGGTCGGCTCGACATCCGATATAGTGGGAACGAGCTCTTAATCGCACGTTTCAGCAATTCCCGTCAAAGATCGACCCCAAACGAGTTTATCACGTGACCCGCAAATTAGTGTAAGTCAATAAAAAGTTCCCGCGACTTTTGAAAGCTTTTATTCGTTATCGGACAGGAGATCGGACGCGGCGTGTTCCATTGGGTGTTGCTACTTCTTTACATTTCAGCCGTGAAGGCCTTGACTTACTGACTCGGTTTTAGTAATACGTACCATTTGTGATTTTGTGGAACAAAAAAATGTTGTCTCATTCGTAAGTCCTTCAAGTGATGAGTACCATATCACGCCTTCACTCCCAAATGGGGTAGGCAGAGCACATGAAACGTCACATAGACAAAACCATGGCTAGGCACTTCTAATGTTTTTTTTTTAGGGTTGTAGTTGGCAGATATAATAGTGACAGATTGCTAGCCTGTCGCTTAAAATATTATTATTATTTTTAGCCTGGATTTGTGTCCCACTGCTGGGCAAAGGCTTAAAATATACCTCAACTTATTTGCTTAGTCGTTTCTTACGACATCCGCGGAAGAAACGGAGAGGTTTTATTCTAAACCCGACGCTATATAGGGATCCATGTAAAGGTGCATGATGAATAATAACGTCACGGTGAAAACTTCACTTCTATTTCCTTAGTCGCCTCTTACGACATCCACGGAAGAAATGGAGTTGTGTTATTTCAAACCTAACACCGTTATGGAAAGAGATGAGTTTGAAGCGAAAGTTATATAAGTTGTGAAAAGTCTATGAAGTCTAATTGAATTTGATACAGGGAATTGCTAATGAATCAAAGTATGAACTTTAACTTTTAGAGATAGTAAAGAAACTGTGCCTTGAAAATGTAGGAAAAGAGAATACTTATTTAATCATTTATTTTAGAGTTCAGGGTTTGTTTAGTGATGTTCTCTTCTTTTTGAATCAGGATGAAGCTTTTATTAAGTTTTGGATACAAAGTGCTTAAATTAAAGAGTCTTATCCTCAGCCCAAAAGGTGTCCTTCAATTATGCCTAGCGCTGAACAAAATTCATAAGCTTCATCTTAGAGATTACACTCAGATTTTGTGTAGACAGTGAACGTTCATTTTTTGATAGCACCTACATAAAATCCAAAACTAATGCTAAAGGAAAGAAACCACAATCAAAAGTAAATACCTTGACGAGAGGTAGACAGGAGTTTTGTATCGGTAGACTGCTTGTCAAATAGTCTGATCACAGAAAGACTGGGGATAGAAGCACTGATGAGATGAATGGTCAATAGCGACTGGTAGCCGGTCTGTTGAATAAGAGAATACTGGGTACAAAGATGCATCACAAAATTGAAGACACAGTTGACTGTTGCTACGGTTATTTAGATTTCAAATGAAACAAGGTCAAAAATTACGCCCCATTTCACCAAGTTAGCGCACATCACACAAGATAGTATGAAATCTGAACCGTTGCACTTTATAGCGAGCATAAAAATTTTATATTTCTGTTATTGCCCTACAGAAAATACTATCGTTACGTTACAATGTTTCTGTCTGATATTTTATTAAAGCCTCGAGATGCGGAGTATATCGGTTTTACTTCTTACGTCGTTTGTTTTATGTATGCTGGTGTAGGCGATGTTGCGTTAGTGCCTGATGATATAACGTGTGTGAAGACGATGCCAATTCCGCGGAGGATTCTTGTGTGTTTCTGTTTTCTTGACGCTTGTTTGCGGATGAAGGCTGGAGATGGTAGCATGTCAGTTGTCTTAGAGTCAAGCATAAGGAAGGCATTATTATATTACATTGTTTTGTCAATGTCTTGTGAACTCTGCCTACCCCGTTTTTTTGTGGGAAGGGAAGGGGGAGTGGGAAGGGAAGACCTAGACGGACGTTCCGTGATCAAATTGCGGACGTTTTAAAAACAGGTCAGGTCAAGAGTACCCGAAACCGACGAGCATGTATGAGGAGATTAATGAATGTGGATGAAGCAAAAGAGGTGTGTCAGGATCGCGGCGAGTGGAACAAAGTAGTCTCTGCCTGCCCCTGTGGGAAAGAGGCGTGACGTTATGTATGTATGTTTTGTTTATTAGTGTACTTATCCAACTATTACGTGAAATAAATTAATGTCTCTCGGAAACAATTTGAAATTAGATTGTCGAAGGACATAATCTAACTTTGTGTTTTGAAACAAATGCCACCCAAAGTCGAGGGCGTAATCTAGTATATTATTTAGATTGTAAGTACAGATAAAATCCAGAGTTTTAAAGAACAAGATAAAATAGGTGGTTGAATTGTTAATCAGTGGTCGATACAATCTCAAGCGTATTTTATCTTCCTTGTAGTTTTAGTAATCTCCTGAGTGTTAGAGTTTTAAAGATTTTAAGTGGAAAGGCTTTAGTGCTGGATGTAAACTGTTTTAACTTAGCATCTTTTAGATTGTTCTCTGGCTATTCATCTATTATTTTTTATGTCCATCTCTAAGTGTAAATCTATATTCCAACTTCTAAAAGAAACTTATTAGAACTTGGCGTGTTTCATGAAAATCTGAAACGTGTTTAGGATTTCAAACAGCTTTTTTAAGTTGGCAATCGGATAAAATAACTTAGAGAATACTAATTTGATACTTAATATAGTCAGATTTATTCAGTTATTTGCGTATTTATTATTCTGTTACTTTGTCTTCATTGAAAATTTTACGAACTTTTTAGAGATTTTTCTTTTTGTGCTCCATCAAATTTTATCATCCATCGCTTTTTATAAAACTTAAAGCAAATTAAAACTGGAATTTATTACACACATACATTCAATCACGCCTATGTTCCCAAATGGTAGGCAGAGCACACGAAACGTGACATAGACAAAACCATGACTACTTCACGCTTCGCAGCCACTTTTAGCAATTTTAGCTTATTTCCTTTTTTTTAGCTTTTTCTTATATTTTAGCATATTTTGGGTTTGAAAACAGTTCAAAGAGGTACAATAGTGACGAGTTGCTAGCCTGTCGCCTGAAACATATCTAAGCCTTTAGTTGCTTCTTACGACATCCACGGAAGAAATGGAGAGGTGGTATTCTAAACCCACACGGAAAAAAAGATCTTTATGTTCCAATTTTGAAACCAGAACGCCTAACCAAATACTAGTTTAGACTTTTAAGCTCAGTCTCCAATCATGGGGGTATAATGTACTATCGAACCAACTGATTCCTGACCCACCGCAGAACGTTGTCACAATAAACGTCGTAAACATTTCCTTTGTCAAGTAATGCAATGTCACTATGACGTTCACTGTGAATAGGTTCTATGGTGGGTCAGCAATCAATTGGTTCGATGGTACCTCATAAAAATCGCAATGAAAATTACAATCTCATCGATCCTAGTGAGCCAGTGGGAGGGCAATACCACAAACTTATATCGAAATAGATGACTCAAGTGTATGTACTTCGCGTGCCAAAAGGGAGCCAAAAGCAAGAGCAATGCTCTTCCTTTGACGCGATTTCATTTAGTTTTGTACCACTTAGATTAGGTTTAACTGCCTAGAGATAGGACAATTTGAATGAGGCGGCGTCACCTTTGAATCGGTTTCACTCAAGCGCTCATAATGACGTTGCAGTAGGTAGAGAAAAACTGGAACGCTTGGTTTTTATACATCAGGAACTTGCGGTATCTATTTCGGTATGTCTGTGGGCAATACTGTGGACGCCATTAGCAAGACTTAATTGGGTATCGTAAACGAGGATTACTGGAGTGTTTGATCTGTTTTTATGGTGGTTTTTATAAACCCCTACAGAAAATTAGGGGCGTTAGAAGTTTGATGGCATCTTTTCCGTATAGACGTACGTTTAAGACCAATAGTTTGTCCTGTGTGATGTCGGGATAGAATAACACTATGTATTTCTCTGTGAATGTCGTAAGAGGCGACTAAGGAAATAGATTTTTGTATGCTTTAGATCACAGGCTAGCAACCTGACACTAATTATTCTGCCCAAGGTTATTTAAATGAACATCGGGTTTCTGCCCAATGTTATTAATTAAGCACAATTTCTGCCCAAGACATTTTTTACTGAAAATTGTATGTTCAAGTTTTGCCATCTTTAACACGTGGCGTGACACTGATAGGCGAATGCAAGCCAGTTAAACAAAAGGCCTTGATTGCTAACTGGCCAATATTTCTATTTCAACCAATCAGAAACGAGCAAATCAAATCACGAAATGTGGAACTTCTAGTCAGTAGGCGGCAAATTTGAATATGTGATTTTTTGAGAACATTGGGCAGAATCCTGAAGTATAAACTAAAAACTTCGGGCAGGAACCACTGAACATAAAGTGTTCTTTATTGAGCACATTGGGCAGAACGAGCTTATACTACCTCCTCCATCTGTTTTCAAGCCTTAACCCTTAGCCAGGCCTAGCGATTTATTTCCTTTTGAATATGGATATTGGTAGATCCAAGGATTATGAAAAAAGTAATTTCGTGTTTTTTTTTTTAATTGACTATTTTTATAAAAAAAACCCGGTGGTCCATATATGACCAGTGCCCGTCACCAAAAAAAAAAGTGGTCCATATGCGGTCACTGCCCGTCAAGTAAAAACTCATCTGTTAAGGGTTAGACTATACTTGCCTATAATTAAACGTTAAATAAATAAATCCAATAGACCTAAGAAAATGTGTATTTTTATTAAAGAACACGGTAACAATAATCAAAACATGTTATATTTATTCATGATCATGGTGATTGTCACCAAAACATGGTGCTGGACATAGTGTCAAAGTGCCATTGCTATTGCTTCACATTTCAATTTCACGAACGCTTGCTATGTGGTTTTCGAATTTTCTGAAAATATCAAACGAGGTATGAAATTATCTAGCATATTTACTTTGTTTAAGTAAGTTTAGTCATCAACAATTTAATTGTAGTTTACCCTTAATAGTACTGTAAATTGCTTGCGGGGCAGTGGACACATATAGACCACAAACACGCAGCACACACGGGCAGTGGTCATAATAATATAGGGACCACTGAATTTAGCAGTTAATATTTTCTAAAATAACCGATATTGTGATAAACCCACAAATGACAACAATAAACATACTTATATACTATTATAAAATAACAACAGTTACCACTTACCGTATTTTTATTCACCATATTTCTTTATTTTTCTTTCTCTAACTGCTTCAAATTACCCGTTTACGCGATATTTGTATTTGAAAACCATGAAATGTCAAATTTTTGTTCTGTCAACTAATTTTTTTTTTCGTTCGGAAATCGACTAGTTCATAGACAATTTGATAATGACAGTTTGGATTCTGTATGTACCCTCAGACCGTCACAAAAAATTAAATTATCAAGTGGTCCCTATATGACCACTGCCTGGCTAAGGGTTAAAATTATCCTGGAAGTGGCTGTCAAGCGAGAAATAATCATGCTTTTGTCTGTCATGTAACGTGTTCTCTACCTACTTTTACAAATGTGTTTGTTGACTTCTACCGTGTATTTCACTTAATATCCAAGATAAAGGACCATGGTCAAAATGGGCCTGGAACCAACAGCATTGAGATTTATGTCAATAAATAGGTCTTAAAATCTACTTTATTTCATTATATGGGCACAAAGTCGAATTCCATTGCAGAACTAAGATATTTGTATTTTAGTCACGGTGAATTCAGTACTTTTAGCTACGAAAAATGCATTCGGAGAATATTTATGTTCACAATAATAGTGAATGTGTTGGCGAAATTGTGGGTGGTTGTGAACTGCGTTCGTTGTGTCTAGCAGTTCCACGGAAAGAGCGGCAGCGCGCAGTGCACGTCTATGATGATGGGCCACGGATTGGCTCGAAACATGTCGAGCTAATCTCGATATAAAAATACGTGAGTAGATCCACTATGAGTGAGTCTCACGGTAATTTTATGTTTAAAACCATCAATTGCTCACAAAACTTATTTTTATTTTACACACTAACCCTACCCTAAACCTGTTTTTAATAGATTTTATTGACTCTTAAACTAAGATTTAAATATAAATATCTCAGTTCTCCCATAGAATTCGACTTGGTGCCCATACAATGAAATAAAGTAGAGTTAAAGACCTATTTAATGACCTAAGTGTCAGCTCTGTTGGTTTCAGAACCAGGCTTCATACAAAGTTGCCCATGGTCCTTTCGCCTTTACCATTTCACCTTTCAAGCGTCGATGTGAAAGTAACTCAGTTTGTTTTATTGTTAATAGATATACAGAACATTTATAAATTAGCACTAA
The DNA here is from genome assembly GCA_005406045.1 of Adoxophyes honmai. NCBI lineage: Eukaryota > Metazoa > Arthropoda > Insecta > Lepidoptera > Tortricidae > Adoxophyes > Adoxophyes honmai. The sequence continues at coordinate 7,892 of BHDV01058728.1, read as the reverse complement.
CAGGAGGCTTAATTGTACCAAAGCATGGTCTCGAATTCAGTGTGAAAACTAAGTTTAATGAGCTTCAACTTGTTTATCTACTCGAGCACTTAAAAGTCCTACTTCTAACTTGATCAATGTGTTAATGTTCTAACGTTACCTTATTTAACTTTTGTTTTATCTAGTTTTCTACTCAATTAAATTAGACTAGGATAGAAAAAAGTATGCTTAGTTGGTTTGGTCATACATAGAGGAGAGAAAATTTACTAAATAAATTTATACAGGGTGTGTGGATGTGTGCATTGGGAGGGAAAGACCTGGACGGACGTTCCGTGACCAAATCGCGGACGTTTTAGAAACAGGTCAGGTCAAAAGTACCTCAAACCGAGTATGTATGAAGAGGTTAATGAATGTAGATGAAGCAAAAGAGGTATGTCAGGATCATAGCAAGTGGAACAAAGTTGTCTCTGCCTACCCCTGTGGGAAAGAGGCGTGAAAGTATGTGTATGTATGAATGAGTTATGATAGTAACAGATTCTAGCCTATCACCCTTACTTTTTCGCTTCTGTATAAACTCTAGAAACTACGTCAGTGGATGTGTGGTACTAGGAACACAGAGGTCGAGTCGGTAACAAGGTATGAGAGCCATGTCAGTCTATAATTAGTTAAAATAGCCTATCCGAAGGGCATAACAATGTGCTAAAGATATTACTGTTAACTCCCTCTTCACTTAACGAGGGTTAGGCATTGTTTAAATAGCGTATTGCTCTAGGCATGCCTTGGTCTCCCGACGCATGTTTCGTTTGTTCAAGCTAACTGCTAATTATAACTGCTAGTTCTCAGTTACAGTACAATTCTGTATAATTTATTCATACATACATACATCACCCCTGTATTCCCTAAAGGGGTAGGCAGAGAACACGAAAAGCTACATAGATAAAACCATCACTATTTCTCGTTTCGTGGCCAAACACAAAAATATAGATTTACCCATTTTGGTGCAGTGGTTCGGAAGTTATGCGTGTACACTCATTTGGTCGATTCATTTTTCTTAACAACATATTTCTTGCACGTTGTAACTTTTACAGTTTTGTCATAATAGAACAATCAAATGGTTTCACATACACATTTCTAATCCTTCTCTTAAATGTGTTCGTGGAATTAATAGTCCTCATGTTTTATATACCGGCAGATTATTAAAAAGTTTTACTCCTTCATGCGTTAACGTTCTCTTGGCATAGAATTCTGCTCTACATCTAGACGTAATCAAATAATGTTGAAGAGATTTTTCTTTTGCTGTATTTTTATCAAGTATTTCGTGTTTTTACTAGAAATAATACGATTCAAGCGATTCGGAGTGTTTAGTTGTTTTGGCATTAAATTTGGCATTTATAAAGGGTGCTTCACGAGGAAACCGCATAACTTCACCAGCGTATAGCTGAGGTCATAACAATTAAAAAATGTTATGTGAACATAGGTCGAAAATATGACTTTTTTTATACTTTTCATACAAACTCAATAAATTGATATTGGTTAACCAGTAACACAATGTTTTAGGATGAGCTGGCAACGCACAAACGCGCTGGCAGAGTCACAAAGACATTTCTTGTCAAAAATAAATAATTTTCAAGTAAAATACAGTGAAAAGATCCGTTTTCAAACGTTAATTACTGGCAAACTAAGCCGAATTCAGCTTACATTATATGACACTAGCTGTGCCCGCGACTCCGTTCGCGTGGAATAGTAGCAATTTTCCCCGTTTTTTCCACATTTACCAATTTTTCTTCACTCTTGTTAGTCGTAGCGTGATGTTATGTTGCCTAAAGCCTTCCTCGATAAATGGTCTATCCAACACAAAAATATTTTTTCAAATCGAACCAGTAGTTCCTGAGATTAGCGCGTTCAAACAAACAAACAAACAAACAAACAAACAAACAAACAAACAAACTCTTCAGCTTTATTATATTAGTATAGATTATAGTTTCTAAATATGGTCAGGAACACGGTGGTAAAGTTATGCGGTTTCCTCCCGAAGCACCCTGTATGACATTCAGGTACTTCAAAATTCCGAATATTTTTATGTATTTATGAATCTTAAACTAAATCAAGAAGCTAGCGTAACGTTCACTCGTTTTGAAAAATATAGATAACATACGATGAATACAAGCAATCGCACGAGCAGAGCGGTGGCGCTCAGTCCACGTTTAGCAGCAGCCGCCGATGATCCTGAATGATGGGCTATGAACTAACTTTAAACATGTCGAGCTACACTCGAATTAAGACGTGAATCGAGTTTAGCACATGATAAAGAATAAAAATGTGCAAATTATATGCATCATTTTTAATACCAACGCTTTACATAAAATATATACAAGTTGTCCGGAAATCGATCGTAACTATTTTGACTAGTGGTCAGTTATAGGTACCAAGTAAAGACCACTGTCAAATATTTTCTGTAAATTTTCATAATTGACCTTGTGGGAGCCCTGTTTTGTGCCTACTTTATTCGGGTATACAAGTCCCGTTTAGCCGGGGGGCACCTGCATCCGCGATGTTATTTCTGCTCGATAACGCGATGCTAGGCGGTCGACTAAGGGAGAGAGACAGAGATGAAATTTTGTACTTCTTTTACATGGAAATTCCGGGAAAAATCTTCACAGGGGTTATTAGACGCGCATACCCGACCACTAGTTAATGTATTTAAGGTCAATATCCGACCACTCTATATTGTTAGATGCAGACATTGGTAGGTCGCTGCATAATCAAGTCTGGTTAACCGCATTGTCTATTCAATGAATGATTTGGTCGTATCAGGCATTGACGGCATTGATGACATTATAGGCCAATTGCTCTCCCAACGGTGTTTTCGAAGGTGGTGGAAAAAGTAATATACAAGGCACTATATAATTATTTGGAAAAATATGATTTATTGGTTGCAGAGCAAAAAGGCTTTCGTAAAAAACGCACCATAAATATGGCGATATACGATCTAATCCAGCCAGTGATAGAAAATTTAGATAGACGAAATCACGTGTGTGCCATATTTATGGATATGACTAAGGCATTTGATTATGTGAATCATTCCATACTTTTAAAGAAGTTAAATACATATGGTATTCGTGGCAATATTTTAGAACTGTTACAATCATACTTAAGTAATAGAGAACAATGCACTGAACTCTCTCAGATCTGCATGCGCACTAAATGTGTAAAGTCTTATCGATCTGAGAAGAGACAAATTACGTCTGGCGTCCCCCAGGGAAGTGTTCTTGGACCTCTACTCTTTTTGCTCTATATAAATGATCTCCCGCAGCATGTCAAACACCCTATGGTATTGTTTGCTGATGACAGCACTGTTATTGTTAAATGTAACGATATAAATCATTATGAATTAGAAATTAATAATACTGTAACTGACATAATCGAATGGCTTAATATGAATAATCTATTAATTAATCTTGACAAAACCAAAATAATACACTTTTACCAACGTAAATTGCCTCCTCCAATCTCGTGTCATTATAAAGGGACGCTTATTGAGTCAGTTAATGCTACCAAATTTCTAGGTGTACATATAGAAAACCGGCTGTCATGGAGGTCACATACTGAACAAGTTTGTAAGAGACTGAATCAGTATGCCTATGCTCTTTATAAACTTGCAAAGCAAGCGAGTCCAGATACTGTATTAACTGCATACCATGGTTATGTGGCATCGACTTTACGCTATGGCATTATTTTTTGGGGGAATTCTGTAAATAGGGAAGCGGTGTTTAAGGCTCAAAAAATGTGTATAAGGGCAATGTGTGGCCTTCAACAAACCGATAGTTGTATATCATATTTTAGGGATATGAAAATTCTGACAATGCCTTCTCTTTATATTTTAGAATTAATTATCTTTGTTAAAAATAATCCAGCATTATTCAAACTAAAATGTTTTTATAGTAACCGTTTGGAGCAAAGATATAAGGAGGATTTATACGCACCCCCAGCAAAAACCGCTCTAATGCGCAAAAGCGTACTTTGTTTAGCTATTAAGGTCTATAACAAACTGCCAACAGAATTTAAACTGTTACCAACGCCACACTTGAGACGCAAATTGTTAAATTTACTAGCAACTAAGTGCTATTATTCAGTAATGGACTATTTAAGAGACGATTTGAATATTATGTAAGTGCCTTTTAAATCATTGGTCTTTAATTTATTCTATTTATTCGTGACATATCATTTCTTTATTAATTTGACATTATAAAATCATTATTTATTATTTTGTATGAACTACTTAACTATTATAACCTTAATAATGTTTTTGTACGCCAATCGGCAAAACATAGTACAACTTGTTATCAAACTAACACCTCTGTAATACAGCTATCATCTATGTTTCACAAATAAAACACTTTGACTTTGACTTTGACTTTGACGGGTAGCTTCGGGTTTGAGCCCGTTCATTAAGCACTATAATTAATTAAAACATGTCTGTTAACAGGGTTTATGGAGCAAAAGGATTATCATAAGCCACAGAACTAACAGAAAATGGATGCGAGAAATGTGCATGAATTTGACGTGCAAAGTTCGCATACAAATACCTAATGTGCCATTAAACTAATGGATACCAGACCCAACATTGAACCTATGTACAGTGAACGTTATATGAATATTGCATTGCTCGACAAAGGAAATGTTTAAAACGTTTACTGCGATATCGTTCTACGGTGGATCAGGAATGAATTGGTTTGACTGTGAACAACTGTACTGTTTTGGGCACTTCAAGAAGTACCTACCCATTCTTTTGTTTCTATTCTGAATAATAAAAGGAAATTATGTTTTCCTAGCAAGAATTACAGTAGTTAATAAGGATAATTTTAAACAAAAAAAAACCGACTTCAAATCTATACTAATATAATAAAGCTGAAGAGTTTGTTTGTTTGTTTGAACGTGCTAATCTCAGGAACTACTGGTGCGAATTGAATATAATTTTTTGTGTTGGATAGACCATTTATCAAGGAAGGCTTTAAGCTATACAACATCACGCTGCGACCAATAGGACCGAAG
>BHDV01058672.1:256619-268016 GCA_005406045.1 Adoxophyes honmai | reverse complement strand
TTGTACCTACTAACATAGTTATTAAGTTAAAATTGTTACTAACATCAATATGGATTACTGGTCTGCAATAAATGATTTTTATTTTTATTTTTTTATTTTATTTAATTCCCTCACGCACTTTTCACGGAATGATTTTTTTTTCGCTCTAGTATGGATTTTTTATCAAACCTAGTATAATGAGTCGAGTCAGAGTTCATTGCAATATTCAGCCAAAGCCGATCTCCTATCATCTTAATTTCCTTTATCTGGTCTGATACAGATCCACATATTAAACCAGATTAATTGACGAAAATATGGTAAGGAAAATGTCCCAAAGTTCGACGCTGTAGTAGTATTTGTCGACATAATTATATTAAGTTGATATTAATAAGATAAAAATGAATTTACCTTAATTAATAACCTGATTTTTGCGACAGCAAATAGCTGCGTGGCTTTTATATTTCACATTTAAAAAAGAAAACTTACAAGAAAAACACCTGACATACCCGTGCAATCGGATTGACTAACACTTAGAAGTACCAACAGAAAAGCATTGTGGAAATGGATCAAATCACCATAATCATCATTTCAGCCATAATACATTCACTGCTAAACATAGGCCTCCCCTTGAGACTTCCATTAGAACCTACCTGTTGGAAGCGACCTGCATCCAGTGTTTTCCGGCGACCTTTATCAAGTCGTCTATCCATCTTGCAGGCGGACGTCCTACGGTGCGCTTGCTAGTCCGTGGTCTCCACTCAAGCACTTTTCGACCCCATTGGCCATCTGCTCTTCATACAATCTACTACTTCGCATTAATTATTTTGTATTAAAGAGACTCAAAACAAGGGCTACAAAAGGTACAAATAACAAAACCATTAATTTAATTGGACACCGCAGTCAAAGGCTGGATACCTTCAGTTTTGTTTCCTTTGATTATTTTATGATCGAAAAGACGGCTAAGAAGTGAGCCTTCGATTGGTCTAAGATTAGAGAATAGGAGGTTTTGAGTTTTCTACCTTCATTGCTGGAGCCTCTTGTAGGCTATTGAAAACGCACACATATTTAGTCAGGAAACTACCTGGCCGATGTTTGTGCGAGAAGAAAGAGAAGTGTTATTATTAATACTTACTTTTGAAAATTTAATGCCTAAAACAGTCTGTGTGTGTGTGTGTGTGTGTGTGTGTGGCAAAGCAAAGATTGGCAGATACCATATTTTTCGTGGCAGTATAAATTTCATAATTACCTATCATTTTTGACTGACCAAGTTAGTTCAAAGTAAATTAATTTACACGAAACTTATCATAAAGATAAATAAATATTTAAATCTAGACATAAAATATTTCCTACCCCAACACGTACGTACTTGTAGTATATTTTCAAGTTTTAAAAAGTATAGATGGCGCAGTCAAAGAACATTCTGGTGAATTATTTAGGCGATCAAAATGAAGTTGTTGTTATTTTTACTGAAATAATTAAAAGCCGGTCAAAGGCTAGTAGACAATAAGTTTAAATAAACTTTGTATTTCTAAGTCTGTTAGTTTGAATTTAAACCGGCTTTTTACTGCCTAATTGCACTGTCTATACTTACTGATCTCTGCAACGCTTCAGGCCAAGCAATTACACGCGGAACCCTAAACCTGTACTTCGGACGTTTTTCGCGCGGAACCCGATCCGTTTGGCTCCGTTACTAATTGGTACAGCCTTTGTGCCGGTGTTTATCTAAAAGTAATTTTGTTAAGACAAATGTTTTAAAGATTTAGAGAGTTGTTTTAAAAACGTTTTGTGGTAGAACGGCTTAGCAAGGCGAGATGCAAGTCAAGTCACATTCGAGATAGACTGTCACTGTCTAACTGGATAGTATACATTTGAAGATGATAGTAGAGGATCCCGCCATACAACGACCTTCACCGAGCTGGTTAATGGATCAAACACATTTTTGATGTAATTTAATATTTCAAAGAATATATTGCATATCGTCACCTGTAATATGAATTAATGTAACCGCCAAAATGACGAAAATGAGTTAAGTATACAGTTCGACTGCAAATTTTCTGTTCTATCGATCCCTGTTATTAAAATTCGGCTATCTTGAAAAAAATGTCGATTACGTTAACCAAAATCTGACCATTTTGTTCATTTTATCGTATTTTTTGTAATGTATTGTAAATTTTCTTCGAATTAACTACATTTGGTTAACGTAACGACAGATCTGTGATTGTTTATTAATGTAATGACCAAAGGTAAAAAAAAACATTAATGTAAGAGACTTCATCCGTTTGGAAATGACTCTTACGTTAATTTTTTTGAGGCACGCTGTACTACTTGACTGTTACGCTAAATTAAAGGACACGGCGCTCAGAAATATGGACTTACGTTATAAAAGTTAAATAGAGGACTTTGAATCTTATTCACTTATCACAAGGTTCAAAATGTCTTAGCAAATTTGTGACGAGATAGTAATATCGACTAGAAGCGGTTTATAAGTAGGTACGAAATGTGTTACTAAGTTACAAATACACCAAGTTTTACTTGAGATCAACAAAAAGACAAAAAAAAGACTAAAAATTACTTAATTATTTTCGTAAACCAGATGACATACATACATACATACAATCACGCTTATTATCCCAAATGGGGTAGGCAGACCACACGAAAAGTGAAATAGACATAACCATGATTATGACTATTTCATGCTTCGCTGCCACTTCTAGCATCATTTTGGTTTTGAAAACAGATGTAAGAGGTAATATAATAGTGACAGGTTGCTAGCCTGTTGCCTAAAGAATACCTAAACCAATTTCCTTAGTCGCTTCTTACGACATCCACGGAAGAAATGGAGGGGTGCTATTCTAGGCCCGACACAACACGGGTTACCAACCAGAGGAAACTGCAAATAATTTTGCACGTTTTGTTTAGGAATTGCTTCGTCGTCGCATATTTACCTAGTTTCTTAAGATACTTTGTACTTTTCTTAGCTACTGAAATTGGCATTCGTTGTGTATAAACTTCTTGCAGAAGATAATTTAGTAGATTTTTCGGGATGACTTCTTTCCTTTTCTCTTTCCCCATTGCAACTTTTGGCTTTCTAATCAACTGTATTTTGAAAGTGTCACCGTCTTCCTAGTGTATTTCACTGGAAATTTGTTTAAATCTGTTTTTTTTTTAATTATGGAGATCTTAAAATATCGTAGTCTGAAGTTTTCGTTAGAATTGAGTGCTTGTTTACCTATAATCTCCCAGTTAATGAAGACAAATCTTCGTGGTCCAGGGTATGTACATTATAACAACGCGGTGTCTTTCGTGCTGTTAACATGATTGTGGGTCATCGTTGCACTGGGCTCCGCATCAAAAGTTTTCGAAGATTACGTCGAATCAAATCTATATGTGGGGACTGATAGTAAATACTTATTTAACTTGCAATACCTCCTTGATTCCGACAAAAATGGGACAAAGTAAAAATCGGTGTAAGTATTAAATTCAAACGAAAACTTCAGGCTAAGAGATAATTAAGTATTATTAGGATTGCTACAATTAAAAAGTCAAACTAAAACGAATTTCTAGTGAAATAAACAATGAAATAAGCTAGTGATTCTTTCAAAATACAGTTGAATAAAGAGCCAATAGTTGCAATGGGGAAAGGGATAGGAAATGAGAAAGCGGAGATGTGTCATCCCGAAAAATCTACTGAATTATCCTCTGCAAGAACTTTGTACACAACGAATGTCAATTTCAGTAATAAAATTACAAGTATCTTTAGAAACTATGCGACGACGAAGTAATTCCTAAACAAAACGTGCAAAACTATTTGCAGTTTCCTCATGTTTACGAAATTAATTAAGTAATTAAGTCTTTTTTTTTTTGCTTTACTGATGATCTCAAATAAAACTTGTTGCATTTGTAACTTAGTAACACATTCCGTACTTATAAACCGGTTAAAAGTCGTCATAACTACCTCGCCAAAAATTTGCTAAGACTGAAAAAAAAAAAACATTTTGAACCTTATAGTAAGTGAATAAGATTGAAAGTCCTTTATTAAATTTTTATAACGTAAGTCCACATTTCTGAACGCCGTGTTCTTTACGTTAAACATTCTTAAATTTTTGTGAGATACGTTAAACTGTACTTCATTTTTTAGAAGGAATGTTAATGTAACTCACAATTTTTTTCAAAAAATTAACGTAACCGCCATGCTATTTTCTAAACCATAATAGCAGCACCGACAAGACTTCTATTAGCTAAAAGACCTTACAAATACAAGATAATTGCAGTAAACGTCATTCCAAAAGGATAATTGAATAAAAAGTTACAACAATTTTTCTGATTTGCAAATCAGTTTTTTGCGTCTCCTGAAAAATCGTCATTTGGCGGTTACGTTAATTCATATTACAAGTGACGATATGGGTTGCCATGCAAATTTCAGTCCAGGATAAAAAAAAAAATCCTGTTTTTCACCAGTTTGGTCAATGGATAAATTTTATGCCAATCGGAAGTATGCAGCCCATAGTATGTATATGCAAAAGTTAGATAGCCTATTTTTTTCCTGTAGCTGTAGCAGATCGGTGCAAATTTAATTACTAGTATCGATTTACCTGCTCATACTTGGCAACCCAAGGGTTGTGACAGGAAAAAATAGGCAACCTCACTTTTTCATATACTATGGGGCTGCATACTTTCGATTGGTATAAAATTTATCGATTAACCAAAGTGGTGAAATATAGTTTTTTTTTTATCCTGGACTGAAATTTGCTAGGCAACCCATATGCAATATATTCTTTGATATATTAAATTACATAAATAAATGTGTTTGATCCATTAACCAGCTCGGTGAAGGTCGTTGTATGGCGGGATCTTAGGCTATGAGAGGTGTTATCAAACGGCAATTAGAAAGGGATTATGTTTAAATTAGAAAGGGATTCGGAGAACCGTTACCACGACATTATTAATAAACGTACATACATACTACATACATAAAATCTGTCTGTTCATATGAAGTAGGCAGGGCACACGAAACGTTATATAGATAAAACCATGACCATTAAACGTTTGGATAATGACTACAGCCCTTTCCACGACCTGTTTTCTTAAAACTGTTTTTGTTTTCGAGAATAAACATGTTGTTTGCGCCAGTGAGGCAAGAGCGAGACCTGCCAGCTGCACGCATTAATTTAAAGTCTACCCCAAAACGGGTTTTATTCCGGCTCATTGACTAGATCAAGAAGAAAACAGGCAAATGACTGGCATTGTAAAATTCCTAATTCCCTGTTTGGTATTCTTTTCAGGGTGAAATCGAAATTGTATATCACTAAAACAAGTGTTTTTCTCAGCTAATGCTGGACAATGAATGGCCTAACTCATTTTCATTAGTTTAGTTTTATTAAATTTGAGGTGTCTATCTATAGGCACATTGAGATCGGGATTTCGTTCCAGCTTTGTATGAGTATTTAAAAATTTATCAGTCTAATTTTCCTAACAGTAAATCAAGTAAGAATAAATTTACTTATATCAAAATAGGTCCCACTCTCGTGAAAATTAAGTTAAGGGAGTGAAAGAAAAATATTTTTACGACGAAACCCAGTAAGTGTGTATTTTTATTAAGAAAAATAGAGATTTAGTAGAACAGCGAAACTGATACCAATTTTATTTACTTTACAAAAATCTAGCTTAGGATCCACGTACCTCTTGCCAGTCTTGCAAAGAAGGCATAAAATATATCAAAGATTGGATTTTATAAACAGATTGGTTGACTCGTTAGAAATATAACGCCCAAATCTCTGTCCCAAATCGAGACAATCCCGGTTCACGCAATAAAAACCAGAGCGCTATCCGTTCGCAATTAAACATGCAATGTCCGTTCATTTGCGATTTAATTACAAACGCATCGCGATTTGCTTTACCCGCGATCACAAACGTAGACACGACACTTTGTTGAAATAAGAGTATTTAGCACTGACTAGTAATCAGTAATTTGGATATATGTACTTGAATTTATAAGTCTAATACATACAATCATGCCTATGTTCCCTAATGGGGTAAGGAGAGCACACGAGACGTGACGTAGACAAAACCATGATTATGACTATTATTTCACTCTTCGCAGCCACTTCTACCCCTTCTACCACCGGCGTATTTCCTGCTAGCAACCTGTCACTGCAATATCACGTTTAACCATCTGATTACCCTGACATTGCTAAACGTGGCACTGGATTTTTGAATTAATGTGCTCTGCCTACCCCTCTTGGGAATACAGGCGTGAGAATATGTATGCATGTATGTATTTCCTGTACTTTCATAAATTTTATATGGACCGCACATGGCTAACGCTGGTCGATGCTCGCTTCTTCTACTTTTTTCCGTTTTTTTTTCTTCTCTAGCTGCGTCTAGCTTCTCGTGGCGGTGTTTGTGGCTGCGGCCGATGGCCCGTATGCAGCAGCACAGTTACAAATTGTGTGTATGTGTGCATGTTTCAGGCAATGATAAAATTTACAGCTCCCTTTGGGTATTGCTTTCAAAGTTTGTTTTATTCCTTTAGCTGTTCCTGTTTGTTCACTAGATGGCGCTGATATGACAAGTCTCGGCATGCATGTAGGTAAAATAAAAACTCCAACCGCACCTGTCCACTCTGCATTATTCTACTTCGTTGCCCATGCGCATCGATTAATTCGCATCGGAGCCGCTGATATTGTTATTATCTCATTCCACACCGATTTATGGATGACTGCCGCCGACGCTTATGCCTTATTTTAAACCCACAGTAATTTTGACAAGATTAACTGTATTCCTGCAAATATAAGTGTGATTGGGCGGCGTAAATTATTTTAATGTTGCTGGCCAATCCAATCAGGGATGAATTGACGTTGATAGGCTGTGTTGCATTTGGTAGTTTTGTATTTTCAGTTTTACACTTTTTTTAATTATGTGTGCAGAAATATAAATTCAAAACAACTGGTCCTTTTGTACAAAAAAAAATAAACAAATTAAAGTACTTATTTGATTTTCTAGCGCATTTATTTACCATCCATATGTTTTTACGACATTAGTAACTAATAAAATCACCGCTTTCCTTCGCCCTGTGTCTCAGCTCGATATGAAGACATAAGTGTAACCGTTTTATTTCACCATACGATTACTTTCACAATATTTATATAAAAAAATTCGCAGCCACCCTTAAATCAACAGTGACAAACTCTGACAACAGCGTCACCTTTGACACTGTAATTTATCAGGTGCCCTAATGCTGGAAAAAAATGGCCGGTCGCGGCTGAGAAACGGCCGAGAGATGAGAAAGTGCGGCAGACGGCGTGACTGCCATGCGGGAATGTCTCGAATTCACGGCGTGCGCCGGAGTGGAGCAAGACGCACAGCAGGACAGTTTTTTTATTAACACATTCACTGCCACCAAAATAATCAAAATCTTTCCCCGGGTGCCGGCAATTTTTAAGGCGAATTTGGATTAAGTACTTATGAATGTTTGAAAATGTGGATACATGTATATTGTTATTATTATTATTTTAATAAAAAAACGCCTTTTTCGGATCCGAGTGGTCAGCACACATCCCGCTGGATGCACCAAATGCACCAAAAAAATGCACCTGACGCTCGCTCGGATCCGAGTGGCGGGCGCCGCTACTATAGCCCCGCCACACTCGGATCCGAGTGGTCGGCAGTGAATGTGTTAACACATTTAATGCCAAGTACACGGTGCCGTGGAAATGTAAACGGACGAGTACACGGCGCCATTGAGGGTCATTAATGCTAATTGCATTAAAATGACTGTGTTAAAAGAAAGTAGGAAAGACATTTACTAATAGAAATTTGACACAGATAAAACACTGCCGTGTGGCGTCAGCTTTAGAATAACAACTCTCCATTACGTTGGATATTGTAAGAGGCGACTAAGAAAATAAATAGGTTTAGATAGTATAATAGTGTTATGCTTGCAACCTGTCACTAAATGCACAACCTCTTTCATCTTTTATCAAATTCTCACATCTGTTGCGAAGCGTGAAATAGACATAATCATGGTTTTGTCTATGTCATATTTCGTGTGCTCTGTCTACCCCATTTGGGAACATAGGCGTGGTTGTATGTATGGATAACTGACTATCCTAAAATATGTCGTTTATCCCATTTCGCCTTTGAAGCGTCGATATGTATGTGTAATAAATAATGTAGGTATTCTGTCTGTCCTACTGTATTTTCTCCGCTAGCTCGAGACGGATGTCTGCTGCTTGTCGGTCTACGACTGCGATTTTTCATTGGTGAATTTTTTATGCTTTCTCCTGGATTACTTGTAATAATTTTATGGACATTTTCTCTTGTGAAGGTTAACAGTACAACGGCACGCTATCTGTTATGAGACTTGCTGTTTTTTTAGTCATTTGCACGAAGTACCTAACTGTTGTCCTGTATGATCTTGGGTTTAGAATAACACCTCTTTTATTTTTTTCCGCGGGTGTCGTAAGAAGCGACTAAAGAAACTAGGTTTTATTTTGGGCAACAGCCTGTTATATCTATTTTATCGATTTGGAACAAAAAAAATTAAATGAGTAAATATTTTGTCTATGTGGTATTTTGTATGCTTTGCCTGCCGCGTTTGGGAATGCTGGCATGATATATAATATTTATATCACTAAAACTTTTAATCATGAAAAAATAGAGTTAGTCAAAGTCAAAGTCAAATAATTTATTGTAAGATTATGAGTAATGATAAATAGATGTTAATTATTACATGGTTCATCATAACCAGCCAATGATGATCGTACAATAATTAAAAATATTTTACATGCACACATAACAAATTCAGTTGAATCCCGTCTTAAATCCAGTTTAGCTTGACATGTTTCGGCGCCATTATTCTAAATATTCGTGCGAGTACCCAATATGAATTTAATTTTCAACTACGTCCTCCAATAACGTCACTTACTTGGTTTTTCTACAAAACAAAACAGAAATGAGTTGTCATATAAACCACTTCAGAAGCAAATCACGCAAAATCTATTCAAATCCCTAATTTATTACTCATGAATAGTTAGAAATGCAGCCTATCAAAAACTCTATTACAGCTGAACCAATACAAGGCGACGTCCCCTTTGTCTCAAAGGAGCCAACTCGAATAGCTAATTAAATTAGTCCCAAACTTGGCGATGTAATACATACCTGTGGCCGACTGTACTCAAAAATGCGTAACTATAACATACGTCTTTCTTCCACGAATGATGCAATATTTTACAGGAGTTTCAGATGCGTATACCCAACCACTGGTTAAAATATTAACGGTCGATTTTCTGCCACCCTGTATATTTGTATATCACTGTAACCTTTCATAGCTGAAGTTTAAGCTCGACACTACTCATTATGGATTTTCAATACGACTTCCAATAAAATTACTTACCTGGTTTTTCTTGGAAAAAAATGAAGTTACCAGATAAACCACCTTGAAAGAAGCAAAACATTTTTCTATTCAAATTATTAATATTTATGTTATATCAAAAACTCTATTACAGCTGAACCAATACAAGGCGACGTCCCCTTTGTCTCAAAGGAGCCAACTCGAATAGCTAATTAAATTAGTCCCAAACTTGGCGATGTAATTGCGATTCCTGTCGCCGACTGTACTCGAGTTCGAACTGCAGTGTCTGTCAACTGCTGCTGTCAATGAAATTCAGGTGGGAGAAGCGTTTGTGCAACTGTCGGTGAAAGACCGTTTCTTATGTTTCCACTTGATGTAACGATACAGAAATATGCATATATACTTTATTCCCAATCAGAGTAAGCAGAGCACACAAAACGCTACATAGTAAAAATCAATACTATTTTACGTTTCGTGGCCCCTAGTACATTTTTAGGTTATAAGCAAATCATGCCAGATCTATCCAAATCCCTGATTTATTTCTCATGAATAGTTAGAAATGAAGCTTATCAAAAACTCTATTACAGCTGAACCAATACAACAGGCGACGTCCCTTTTGTCTCATAAAATATTTTCAGATTTCCTTTTATTTTCATAAAAAATCCAGGAACCAAACTTCACAGGGGTCTTCAGACGCGTATATCGAACCACTAGTTAAAATATTCACTGTCAATTTCTGGGCAATAATATATTTTATACTCACTTAAGCCTTCACAATTGCAGAACCAGTTCACACATCATCTGGATAGAGGGCAAATTCGAAGTTGGTCCAATTTGTATCGCCTGCTTCAACTCAGGTCCGTCTGTGAAGTTTCACGAATTTCGCCTATCCCTGTCGCCGAGACTGTAGATGCTGAATAGGATGGATGAAAGGTATAATAAAGGTATTGTACCATCGCGAACAGGGATTGTTGAGCCACTTACCTATGTTTGTAACTTAGTCGTGTAATACTAATCCAATAGCTGACATCTAGTCCATCACATCGGTCATTGATTACACGTCTAAATTGCGAACAGTGGTAAGTGGCTCAACAATCCCGGTTCGTGACTGTACATCGAGGTTTTTTTAGTATCAACTGTAATCTTTATATTTGTATCTTAGTTGATTTTTTATCACTACTGCTCAAAGGAAAACTAGAATCTTCAGGGATAGAACCGACTTTTTACTTTTCTTATTTGTAAAACGTCAACAACCTCTCACGACTAGACAGAAAACATCATAAACAACAACATTTTTCTAAGAGTTTTATCATAGCGCAATACATCAATTAAAAATGATTTTTCAAGCTTTTATCGTACTGTCGTGACATTTGTAAGTCTATGTTCTATTCACATACGAACCTACCCCACCTCAACCCTTGCTCATGATTTGGAAGAGCTTATTTACCTATCTACCTTATTTTCAGACGTCAAATTACATTTAAATCGTCGTAGAACAAAATATTGTACGTGATGTTAGCTACCAAGTCTTGGGAGTTTGTTGATGTATTTTATTTCTTCATTTAATCATTCCCGTGGGTTTCGTAAGAGTCGACTCTGGGAAAGGGTTAGTGTATTGTGGGCGATTGGCTAGCAACCTGTCACTGCAATATCACGTTTAACCATCTGGTTACCCTGAAATTGTTAAACGTGGCACTGGATTTTTGAATTCACCTCTCTTGGGAATACAGGCGTGAGAATATGTATGTGTGTATGGTTAATCATTCCTAGCCCAGCACCTGAAACTGCATGTACTTTTATCGCCAATCGGCGTCAGTGGCAATGGACGTTTAGCTAAAGGGTCGTATCCAGTGCTTTACATCATTCCCTAGAGAATAGGCACTGTTTAAGTTCCGAACTGTCCTCCGAGTTCTAGCTGAACTTTGACGGGTCTGTGAGGACTTATTGCACTTGTACTGCAATGTAATGTAGAGGGTTTCCATTGTATTTTAAACTGATGAAACACGGGTCTCAACGCGATGATTATTTACCTTTATTACTCCGACGTTTCGACACGGGTTGCACCG
>BHDV01058672.1:186828-251616 GCA_005406045.1 Adoxophyes honmai | reverse complement strand
AGGTAAATAATCATCGCGTTGAGACCCGTGTTTCATCAGTTTAAAATGTGTACAAAGCGCGAGAGTTTAAAATATTATATTGGTTTCCATTGTAGTTGTTGAATACTTACTGTGATTGAAGGCTTTATGCTTAGTACTATTTCGATAGAGGAACGTGCCTCGAGTTCTTTTTATCTTTGGTTGGTGGTTTTGGTTTTATAAAGAGACGATTTCACAACATTTTCGATCGTGTTTAAAATTAACAGGGATGACGACTGGTTAAAAATGTATGAGTATCATTCTAATTTGTTGAATTATAGGACGTGTGGGTTACGTGTTTTTACATACATACATACATATTCTCACGCCTGTATTCCCAAAAAAAAAGAAATTATCGAATTGATTGATTGGCATGATTACGATTATTTTACTCATCACAACCACTTCTAGCATTATTTTTGGTTTGAAAACAAATGTAAGCCTGTCGCCTAAAGAATACCTAAACCCATTTCCTCCAGTCGCCTCTTACGACATCCACAAAAGATATGGAAAGGTGTTATTGTAGACCCGACAACACACGGGAAACCACACGACTATAAAACTATATCTATATGTATACTATATCCACTTATAAAAAATGGTTGCCTGTAAAGTCGGTTTTACGGGCGAAGATTTTACGTGACAACGTCTTTTTCTCGGTAGAATATTTATTGATTTAAGACGTTGTCACGTCAACTCCCAATCGTGACAGCTGTCCATGTCTGCGTTTGACGTCTCACATGATACCATAGAGGCTTCGCACTATCGAAGCGCCACCTCCTTAACACTGCGGGCCTCTCTCTCGTTCGGTGACGTCATCGTAACGTTACCGAGCGTTACACTTTTTCATAAGTGACTCCCAGCCGCAACCTAATTTAAGACGTTGTCACGTCAAAAACATTTAGCAACTCTTTAGCATCCCATTTCCCCAAGCTCGTTAGCTCTCTATAACCTTAACTTGCTTGCGAATGATGTACAACACAATCCTAACCAGACGCGCCAGCCTACGTTGACCTCTCTTTACACCCAGTTGAAAGGGGAATCGGAGGGCTGCCACGAAGGTTAGGGGTCAAGGTGAATTAGGCAGTAAGTAATGATGGTGGAACATGGTTCCGGACATTCGTCTTACAGTAAACGATTCCCTCATTATGAATGTTAATAAATTGCTATGAATGCTTTTGAAAAATATGTTTTGTGTTTTTGTGAGAAATGTAAGTGTTGTAGTAAAAGTTAGGCCGCGTGTCGGGTATAGAATTGCACCTCTCTTTTTCTACCGTGGATATCTTAAGAGGCGACTAAGGAAATAGGTTAAGGTTATTTTAAGCGACAGGTTAGCAACTTGTCGTTATTTTATGTCTTAACACGTTCCCTGTGCATGCACCACATGTGGTGCATTTCGAGGCACTGATGACACGTGAGTGCACCACATATGATGCATTACCCTTTGTTAATGCTATGAGCTGATCAAAATCTGCACGTGTGATCTGGATCATTTTCATTTGCTTGCACGTATGATCAAAATAGTAGGTAATAAAGCGTATGGGGTGCCTGGGGATTAATTATTTATTGAAATATTCCGACGCAGATCCATTTAAATAAAAAACTGCACGTGTCGACTAATTTTTTGACTGCCAGCTTCACAGGGAACGTGTTAATTAAGGTTTTACAACCTACAAAATAAGCTAAAAGTGGCTACGTAACGTGAACTAGACATAGTTTAGACTGTGTAGGGTTTAGTGTGACCTATCTACCCTATTTGGTAAAAGGGTGATATAATATGTACCATCGCGAACAGGGATTGTTGAGCCGCTTACCTATGTATGTAACTTGGTCGTGTAATACTAATCCAATAGCTGACATCTTGTCAGTCACATCGGTCATTGATTACACGTCTAAATTGCGAACAGTCGCACGTGGCTCAACAATCCCGGTTGGCAACTGTATGTATGTAATAAAATTATTCAATCATTGCATTAGCATTGTAGTATAAAGGAACCTATTTAAAGATGTTGACGTGGAGCCGAACTTATGGAAAGTGGGCGCAATACCTTAATAAATTAATTAATTTTATATCTACATCGTATTGACTTTTCTTCAGTTTGTTTACGTTCAATAATAATATATCATCTAAGTAGTAGATAAACTAATAAACAATTGAATTACAACCTTAATGACATAATTGAACTTCAAATAGATATAAGCACAAAACTTCTTTGGCATTTAAAATAAAATGGAGCTGAGTAATAAAAGCGGCACGTCTGCCCTCTTCGCAGTCCGCTCACGAACTGATTTGAATTTAGAATCCGTAAGGTCGGTTTGGCGCTAGTGTTGCTTTTAAAACGTTATTTATTTTTAAAGGGCTTCTTTGGTTTGTTAAATAGTTCAGGAGCTCAGGTATCGATTTTTCTGCCGCAAGAAAATTATAAACTACTTACTAAAAATTATAGACAAACACTTTATTGCCATGTGTAAATCTGGTTATTTGTGTGGTTTAGGGTTAGAGTTTTTCTACTTGTAAGAAGCGATCAAGGAAATAAGTGTAAATATGCTTTAGGCGACAGGCTAGCAACCTATCGCTATTATACCTTTCTCATCTGTTACTAAACCTAAAATTATGGTAGAGATGAGTACGAAACGTAAAATAGCCCTGGTTTAGTCAGTGTCATGTTTTATGTGCTCTGTTTTTGTTTCACAGGGGTGATTGTATGTTTTTCTGTTTTATTTTGTGCATACATACATCATGCCTTTATTCGCTAATACATACATACATACATAATATTCTCACGCCTGTATTCCCGAGAGGGGTAGGCAGAGCACATGAATTAAAAAATCCAGTGCCACGTTTAGCGATTTCAGAGCAACCAGATGATCAAACGTGATACTGCAGTGACAGGTTGCTAGCCCATCGCCCACAATACACTAACCCTTTCCCAGAGCCGACTCTTACGGCACCCACGGGAAGAAAGGGGGAGGTGCTATTCTAACCCGGCACCACACGGGATAAACGACAATAGTAATAGTGACAAGTATTAGTACAGGCTAGTAAGAATTTTACTTTGAGTTAGAAACAAACTCATAAACGTACTCAGTAGATTAACTAAAATCGCTGTAAAATCTGTCACTAAAAAGTTACGATAAAATAAATATCCTTAAATGAGTAAGCGTGCCGTTTATTTAGAAAACATTGGATTCAATCTCAAAGTTCTACGATGTCCATTTCAGTGCACTTTAGATTGAACCTTATTGAGATCAGTGATAGGATTTAATGTTGATTGGATTAGAAATGGATTATAAGACTTTGTTTCAGGGAATCAGCGAAATGCTAAGTAGATTTACCGTGGGAATGGTAATGTAGTGACTGGGTGGTAAATTAAACAGCCAAAAGAAGAGATTTGGACTAAAATGCAAATACATGACTTAAATCTTCGTCGTAGAGGTTAATTTTAAACGAAGGGGCTACTGAAATCCGTTTAATAAATAGTGATAAGTGTTTTGTTTTTTGACGCCATTTTCTTTGAAATTGGAACTCACGTCTTTATATTGAGATTAGCACGACATATTTCCGACCATGTGACATGGTTCGTTTGTGGATGTTGGTGCCGTAGCGCGTTGCTCCTAGTGATGGGCCGCTGAATTCGTAATAATATAATAAAGTAAGTTAATATCGATAAAGAAGTAAATTTATGAAATTGATTTCAATACATACATACATACATACCGTCACACCTCTTTCCCACAGGGGTAAGCAGAGACCACTTTGTTCCACTTGCTACGATCCTGACATACCTCTTTTGCTTCAATAACAACAAATATATTTTAAATATCATTTTGAGACCAAAGATATTTTAAGTTACATAAAATATTTTTTCCTTAATATCCTCTAACGACATCTCACTAGAATAATAGAGAATTTTTATTTACCCAACATAGCACAATGCAAAAACATAACCTCTAAAACTAGCATTACCAAATAAAACAAAACGTCGAAAACAAAACTTCGTCAGAACTTAATTCCTAACTTGGGTACTCGGTCCTGCCGTAGTTTTTATTAAGTTACTGCAAGACAAACTGGTCGGGAATTTTTCGAAGTCCCACAGCCTCGGGTGTGTCGCTTTCACCTCGAGCAGAACTTGGGGATTCTGTTAGTTCAACTTTAAATAAAGTCTTTTCAATTAGCTCTTTGGAGAAGTTGGACAAATGGCTCTGACGGTGCCGTTGAGATAGGTACCACAGCGAGGAAATATGTAGACGGAGCGTATTATTCATTTGTTTTAAATACGGTCGTCAAATCAGTGATGTATGATTATTAGTACATACATACTATCACGCCTGTGTCCCCGAATGAGGTAGGCAGAGCACACGAAACGTGACATAGACAAAACCATACATACATACAATCACGCCTGTATTCCCAAACGGGGTAGGCAGAGCACACGAAACGTGACATAGACAAAACGACGACTATTTAACTTTTTTAGCCACTTCTAGCATTATATTTTTTAGGTTTGGAGGTGGCAGGTACAATACTTAGTGACAGGATGCTAGCACGTCGCCTAAAATATACCTTAACCTATGTCCTTAGTCGCCTCTTAAGACATCCACGGATGAAATGGAGAGGTGTAATTCTAATCCCGACACCACACGGAAAGAACATGATTGACACAAAACCATGATTATGACTATATCACGCTTCGCAGCCACTTCTAGCATAGTTTTAGGTTAGCAAAGATGGAAGAGGTAGAATAGTGACAGATGATTATTGGTGCTACGAAAAAATACACTTGTGTGGTGTCGAATTCAAAGTAACTCATTAAGAAAATGTGTGTTAAATACTATTTTAGTGTGAAAATTAACGGAAAATTACTTATCAAAGAAATGAGAATTACTTTGTAACATTTTAATAGATAGGGGAGTTTAAGTTTAAGGGCCTTTTATCCATCTTACTTTTAGGCTCATGTTTTTATAGCGTTTAGTTATTAACTACAAATATAGGAACTCTAATAAATAACTGAAAATGACAATCTGCAGCCAATTCGTTTGAAAAATGTGACTACATAATGAAAGATTGAAATGCTCGAACATTTATAGTTTTAAATAAAATTAAATATACGTCAATGATCATGTGAGCTATATTAAAATAACGTGATTGTATGCAGTGATCGGCTTTTTTATCAATCTCTCAAAAACCTACACAATTCTCAATCAAAGACGTTAAACGCGAGATCCTCTGCCTTTTTTCGCGCTAACCTTTTCCCATCGAGCGTAAAATCTCGTTACTGAGCCACCAGCATTTCACTTAACGACTGAGCATCCTGGGGGAGCCACGGGCACTTTTATCTCGCTCTAGTCGGGATGAATACATCAAACGGTCGCTTAATCGTTGCGGTATCTTCCCGGGGGAACTTCGAACTGTTCGCGGTTCTTTTGCGATGCGTTGCAATCAAATGTCTTGGATTTTCATGGGGTTTGACTACGTTACGTATTTAGGTACATCACGCTATGCTAATGACAAAATTATAACTGTTGTGTAGCCACTTATAGCTCTTGAAGTTTTAAGTTAAGAGGTATAATAGTGCTAGGTATCTACCCTGCTGTTTTAAATATATCTTAACCTATTTCCTTAGTCGTCTCTTACGACATGTCAAAGAAATGAAGATGTTTTATTTTAGCCCAACATTATACGACAGGGGTCACCAAATGGCGGACCGCGGTCCGCATACGGACCGCCGACCCATTGCATGCGGACCGAAAAAATATAATCTTCATTCATCTTCAGGATTTAAAGTCAAAAGTTTGCACCAATTCCACTCCAAACTTCAAACATTATAATCAACAATAAAAAATGTCATTTTTCTCATTGATATTATGTAAATTAATACCTTTGTAATTTCTGTAATTCCCTTTGTTCAATTTTTTTTATTAAATGTGTGGACCGCGACTGTCATTCCATTTCTTAAAAAGGACCCCGAGCGAAACTAATTGGTGAACCCTGTTATACGATAACTACGTTGTTCTGCCTCTGCTTCTCGTAAATTAATGTGGTATGGTAACACTTCCACACACACACTCTACTTTACTTTTAGTCAATGTAAAAGAGTACCTGACGCTTATATTTTTCGCAGTATTTTTATTCTACTCTCGCGTTTAAACTTGCCTCCCTTATCGATCAAAGATTACCTATCCAACAAAATAATGAATCACCTGAGAAGGAGCCTTACTTGTATCATTTTTTGTCTGTTATATTTATGATTACGTATTTCTAACTTCTAACTACATTGGTCCTTTAACTTACATGCATCTTCAAAAAGTTATCTTCCAATAAAATGCTTCAACCAATTCATTGAAATACTTAATTAAGTTGTTCAAGCTAGTTGTGTACAATCAAAGTTATTGTAAACAATCTAAGTACATTCTTCTAGTCAATCAGTCTTTCACTACATTAGCTCTAAGCAAACCAAACAAGAAAGGAACGTCTAGCCCCACACTGGGCGCCAATTTACGTTGTCACTTAACAGCGCCATCTCTCGCTGTGCAGCGGAACCTCGCGACACTCCGTGACTAAACTCCGCAATAAGTGGATGTGTCACGTTTAACAGTAACAAAATATACGAATTCGTATTCAGTCGCAGCCCTGGATTCCACTGAATGTATTTTGCGAGGCTGGTAAAAGGCTTTCAGTATTCGAAGGTATTTTCGCTAGCTGAATTCGATAAAGACGTCCATGTCTGTTGCGATTTCGGACGCTTTTCGATTTAGTGTAAATTGTTTTTTTTTTGATATCGCGTTTTCGAACAAGTGAAGTCAGTTATTGAAAGTAAAAAAATATTTGGTGCGTACATTTTATGACGCATATTCCGCAAATTGACTAAGTAGTATCACACTTTTATAATCTTTTGCGAAATACTTGATATTGTAGCCCATAAAACAGTAAATTACATAAATTTGGATAAAAAAAATGTATTCATAGTAAATATTAGGTATGGTAGTCAAATGTGGGTGGAAGGGGTAAACATCAAATAATAATAATTAATAGGTGGGCGCCTTTTAATCCTCTTTTTCAATTTGTATTAAGAAATCCCAGGGTTCTAAATAATAAAGTTCATTTATAAGTGTATGTATAGGTACGTTGAAAAAATATAAATAAATAAGTAGTGCAGGATTCGCCATCAAACCATGCCATGCTTATCACTCTCTTTTAGTCGGTCTCAATAATAATCAGCTTTTCTCTCTGCCTCTGAAAGGTTGAAAGGACGCAGTACTAGTACAACCTTTTTCAAAAGTATTGAGCATGCGTACCTATATAAATAATTTTGAAAGAAAAATGCAAAACTTGACGATGTTTCTGTAACTCAAGGAAATTTTCGTTAATAACACCTTCATTTTTTTTATTTGCCTGAAGTTTAGGTATAATAATACTAGCTGTGCCCGCGACTTCGTCCGCGTGGAATAGTTATTTTGGGCATACCTTTTTTTCGCAATAAAAGGAAGCCTATGTCCTTTCTTAGGGTGTAAAGATTGTGTGTTACAAAATTTCATCAAAACCGGTTGAGAGATTTAAGCGGGAAAGCGTAACAGACAGACAGGGTTACTTTCACAATTATAATATTAGTAGGGATTGTGGATTCATTAAAAAATCTCATCTCGTATTCCTGAGTAGGTATTTGTGTGTGAAAATCAAATTTATCACAAGCTATTCGGTGAAGGAAGACATCGTGAGTAAACTTTTGAGCCAACCCATCACAATAATTGAATTTTGAGTGTGAATCCCAATTTGTCTAGAGGTCTCATGGTAACTTAAGTCCGAGAGTGCTAAAACATACTAGCAGTGGGACAACTAAACAGAAACCGTACTTTTGTTTGCTACAAGCGACCTGTCCCAAGTTCAGGAGTTTTTGAAATTAGTTCATTCTTTTCATTACCATTATATTTATTATTTAAACAGGATATTTCTCCGTCTTCCATAATATTAGACCCGCACTACTTGCGATGACTTTGTCTATTCTATTCTCCATTAGCTACCTGGCAGAGATCGCTGCTCTTCTTTTATACCTGCATTCAAAATTTACTGTTTTCTAATAATTATGGTAGGTAGGTTTGTATTACGTAGATTTGTATATGTTTTATTTACTACGTAGTTAATAAGAAGAATTAAGAAAGACAAACGTTCAAGTGTGTCACCTATTACATTCACAATACCAGACGGAATAAAGATGCGTGGCCATCCCAGAGGTTTAACTAAATGCCCAAAATGACAGTTACCCTCAAACTCAGTACCCTTTGACAGAAATACAGTCTAAAGCAAACAAAACCATTAACTATCGTCTGACAAAGTCGTACCCAGAAATCAATCCCGTACGAGACGAGACGAGTGATCCTATCTTATCCCAGATTTCAGACAAAAAGGCACAAAAGGCTGCCAAAGCTCTTATATACAGACCTTTCAAGTATATAGACGTATATATATGCCCATATATTATCAGCCGAGAGAAGAAAATGACGATTCTTATTCTTAAGAAACGCTCGACACGCATGCGTCGGAGATAAGCCACGCCTTGGTTAGAAAGGGATGGATATAATTTTCATGGTTCTGGAAAGTTTAATCTGATTCTTGTTCAGATTGATTTCAGATAAATTTCAGGAGTCGAGCTCTTAAAGGCTTGGGAAATGTCTGAAGAAATGGCTCATTCACTTGCTCAGATAACTAAGGCAATTTGGGTACCTCAGAGCGACGTTGTAGTTGTTATTTTAACTTTTAAAGGACGTGTTGCAGCTTGTTTGAAAGTTTGACAAGTTTCAACTTGTTCTTGAACTCTCGGTTTCAATGTAACTTCTAGATAACAGTTATTTGAAGATTTCAAAAAAGCATTTTAGCAACAGTACCTGTACGTAATTCTTGTCGGGTTTAGGATAACGCCTCTCCATTTCTTCCGTGGATATCGTAAGAGGCAATTAAGGTACCTTACGCTTAGGTGCGCTTTTGGCGGCAGCCTCGCAATTTGTCATTAAGTATTATACCATTCACATCTGCTTTTTGAGCCTAAAACTATGTAAAAGTTGATTTAAAAACTGAGAATAGTTATTGGTTACGACGTCTATAGTAACGGTTTCCGTGTGTGCGTGTTCTTTGCCTTGCATTTTGGGAATACAAGCATGATGTCGTTCTCGTAGACTTCATACCTTAACCATGATAATAATTACTTTACGTCCGATTAAAAATACATAGCGATTGGTTCCATAAACATAAAAATATATGAGGTTAAGTTAAAATTAAACTAAAAATAACCACATCTTCTTAGTAGAGTAAAACAAACAGGGAAAGCCTATCACGATTGCAACGAGAGACTAGCCGGCATCGCAATTCACACTCATACATTAGTGGCTGAAGCTGCCGCCACTCGCTCGGCGTCTGTGCAATTTTGGTTTCCATCGACCACTTTAACCGTGAAGTCCAACCACATCTCTGTCCAAAATATATGGTGACGATACGGAATCGCTAAGACAATGAGGGAGAGTTATGATTATGAGTGGAAAAATGACACCGTGTACGAAGCGGTGTGGTTGGACCTAAAAACCTTTCATATAGAGGTGTTATTCTTTACAGACTAAAATCATTGACAAGCTGGACGCCGAGGTGTTGAAATTAGCTGTCATATTGTATGAAAAATTTGAAAGTTCGACGTTGAGCTCATCGAATAGTTTATAGTTAGTTACATACGTTTGAGAATAACAACACTGGTGCTTTCATGTTTACGATACGTCAATGAGTTACAGAACTTATTTAGGTGGGGAGGGTATAGTTTTGTTTTTCTTGGCTAGATGTGTGATTGTCGTAACGGATTATATTTTTAAGATTTCCTCAGACGCTTTGATATAAGCTCCTACCCCTAACATAATATAGACTTGTAGCAACTTTGGGAATTAATAATTTAAGAATTAGAAACAGAACATTTTTAAAATATTATTCATTCAAATAGCGCAATGGAATGCAAATTATTCTTTTCTCCGTTTTTAGAACTTTTTTCAAGGATCGATAGAGTTTACAGACGATAGAGTTTGCCCACAGTTTTTCATACGTAGGTAAGTAAGCGTCGATTTTGCTACAACATTTATAAATGTATGAAAAGTAACAAAATTAATTTTGGGGCACGTTTTTTTTTCATATTTTAAACCGATTGTGCTATCGAATCTGGGTAGAATGCAGGAATCTCGATTCAATTTCTCGATATCTTATAATAATGCAGGATGAGAAAGTATTTTGTTTAAGCGATGAGAAAGTATGTTGTTTATACAAATAACTTTTCAGAGTTGCACGTTACCTTTACTAGAATTACACGACAAAGTTTCATATCACATTTGATTTTCAGGATAGTAGGTCATTAGGAAGCAACTAATAGAAATGTTTTAAGAGACAAACACTCGGACAGTCAATCATCTTGAAGTAGGGACAAAAGTATATTTTTACCTCTACATCTAATCTAGACTTACCCTACAAAAGATAAAAGGAGTTCTATTGTTTTCAATCATAGGCAGTTTTGAAAATGCCACAATAATTTATTGAGAACCTAGTGTAGGCATGTTACTAAGAATAAGTTAACTCGTGAGGTAGAAACTGGAGTGAGGAAAACCAGACATTTTACACTTTTTAAGAGTATGAGATAAACTTAGTAGTTGCTTTGTGATAGTCAAGTAATATGCCGCTTCTGCTTGCATGATTCTTAACATATGTAGAGTTTAGACTTGTTGTGTAGTAGTTGTACGGTACTCATACTGACATAATCCTTTGAAGAGGTTTTCTGTACATTCCATAATACCTCTTAGTTTTTTGAGATTGTAATTATCAGCGTCAAGCAAGAGTTATTCCAGTAAGAAAAGTACTATTTCAGCCAAGCTTTCAGAGAGAGTGCAAGACCTAAATTAACAGCTGTAGCGGACGGAACTCACAGTAACACAAACTCAAAACTTTTAAAAATAAGCCGGAAACACGCGAAGCTCGGCGCAGCCATTCACGACGTAGGCTTTACTTTTCCCGCGTCTTCCGGCACTTCCAGTTTTTTCTCCAATTCATTACGAAACTAAGCAAAGTTGCCGTTTTAATTAAAGATATTCAGTGAAAACCCGCCCCAAAGCCTTAGCTCAGTGGGTCGTGGTTGGCTTATTTTTTTTCGACACACTCATTCCCGCCTCTGAGACCCTCCCAAACAAATACCGAAGTACTGTGAAAACAAAATCCGACACAACACAAAATCAACCTTAACACTTTAGAGTACATTCTAAAGGCCTTGCCGGTGAAATTTGAGTTGTGTCGTTCCAGTTTTGAGTTCTCTTTCAGTTCATTTCATGAAAGCGGAGACAGACTTGGGAACAGAGAGTCAGTTGACCGCGGGTATTCGCGCGTACTGACGTGCAAGGGGTAGGTTTGCGACGCGCGGAATTTGCGGAAAACTTTTACGCATTTTTGACGCGAGTGCGGAGTTTTAGTGCGCGTTCGGTGAAGTGAGTGTTGGTTTGTTGCAGGTGAGTTTCGTTGTTAATTTATGGGATATACACGCTAATGTAGATGCTAGGTTCATGGACATTTGATGTATTTTTGGGTGACCGTAATTAAATGTCGTGAAGTGGAAAATGTTTTTGATCATTAGAGGCATTTGAAGGATTAAAATAAAATAATGTTTGCCAGGGTACTTTACTCCGAATTCAAATGTGTTCTATGTGTTCAAATGTGACTTATGTATTTAATGTATTCTCCGTACACATCCTTAAAGTTTTAATTAAATGTTTAGCGCTACTATTAAAATTTTATTAAATCAAATAAAAAATAAGAGACTTAATCATTACTTACGTATTTTAAAGTGTACCTACCTTCTTTCTTTAATTGGTCCGGAATCGCATAAAATTACCAAAACTTTAAAACTAAATTGGACTGTTGCACAACACACAATCGGAAATTCGTTTTAACGGTTCTAGTTTAATACCTTTCGTAATATCGTATCTTGTTATTACTAAACTCCACTAAATACAGTAACTAAATAACTACTTATGTCCGGGCTAACTGCACAGGTTAAAACGTCCTTTTCACTATGTTTTCTCAACAGTCAGAAAGTCTTCGCTGTCAGAAACTTTTACTAAGTATTTTCACTATTAAAAAATAACTCTCGGCTTACTCTAATCTAACTGTTAATATCCTAGTCGTTATTAATTACTGAAAAAAATATGAACAGTTGCTATATTAGGGTCATACAAAAAAGTCACGTCTCTTCTATGAAAATAACTGAATTTGATGCTTTCTAGCAAATAGTTGAAGGAACGATCAGATGTAATCAGGACACATCCCCACTGACACGAATAAAACAATCATAAGGGTGAGCTTTCAGTCACGGATTTTGTGTCACAAGGGAAACCATTTTTATTATTTTTGTGTGTGACTCACTATCGCAAAAGTGAAAGCCTGATTTCTTCTTTAAATCAATACTATACATGTCTTAAATTGTACTCAACAGAAGGTCAGAGAAGATTAGACATGCTTCACATTAAACAAATAAATAATTGTATTATCCGTAAGTTGTTTTTTCCGTGTGGCGTCGGGTTAGAAAAACTCCTCTCCATTTCTCCCGTAGATCTCTTAAGAGGCGACCAAGAACAAGACAAGAAGGCGACAAGCTAGCAACCTATCACTATTTTTCATTTTTCTTATCTGTTTTTAAACCTAATGTTATGCTAGAAGGAGCTTCGAAACGTGAAATAGTCTTGGTTTTGTCTATGTCACATTCCGTATGCTCTGCCTACAGTTGGAGGAATTATTTGACACTCATGCCACTATTTTTTTTTCGCGATTCTCCACAACAATCTCCACAGCTAACTTTGAACATTGTATTCTAATATTAGGTACAATTACGAATATAATGTGTATGTGTAATAATTTATGTGTAAGTATCAAAATAATTCTCAGGGAACCTAGGAGTTATGTACGTATAATATTTATTTAAGAACATACACCATCCTCACAAGACATCTAATTTGATAGTGTGCCCAAAAGTCCATAATTTATTGTATTCTACTTTTCTACGTCCACGACAAATAAGAAATATTAATTTTAGACAGATTATAATAATTCTATTGTGACCAAAAGAAGATAATTTTCAGTTGTTTTAACTTTCAATTAAAGGAAATTTTTACTGACAATCCCGAGATATCGCGAGAGTTGCAAAAACCGGCCGTAATCCTGAGAAAAGTCAAAAACACCTTAAATCTCAGGATAAGTAAATCGTAAGTAATAACAGCATTTTTCAGGAGATTTCTTTAGACTAGTGATACATTTTATAGTGAATATTCTTGAAAGATTGCTTTATAAACTTTGCAGCATTGCAGCAAATTGAATAAATCATTTATTATTTAGCTCTCTGTGGAACTTACTCGAAGTCTCCACGACTTCTAACGTATTGTTAAGTTACTTTCAGTTAAGAGCTAGTTTTCTTGATGTTTTCTCCGTTTTCCAAGGAAAGTTAAAGTTCAAAATAAGTCGGAGCGCGACTTCAAAGAACTTTTTAAGTTAATTTTGAAATTGACAAGAGATGTTTAGTTTGAAATTTACTGTAATAGTTTAAAAGCGCCGGGGGTGTAGTAAAAGTCACACAAATAATAGACTAGACTAGACTAGAATACACATAAATAAGCTTACTATACTTGATTTACTTTATATTATTACGCGTGATGTCGGGTTCAGAATAATATCTCTCTATTTCTTCCGTGGATGTCGTACGAGGCCACTAAACATATAGGTTAAGGAATATTTTAGGCTGTTGGCTAGCAACCTGTTTTGAATTAAAAACCTGTAATATGCTAGGAAGTAGCTATAAAACGTATTTAGGTAGGTACACAACTTGCTTAAAAAAATAATCTATTTCACCGACCGCACTTTGCTTTTTCCTAACTTTACACGTTTCTGCAATAACACGTTGTGATTAAACAGAATATTAAAAAAAATATTGTTATAACATGTATTACTTACTTACTTGGATTTATCGTGAAAAAACAATACATCGTGATCGCGCATTTATAATTAATTTATTCCTGTTGAAGCGTGGTAAACGAATAAACATTTTTAATAATTTAATTACTTAATTTAAAACATTTTGAGCATGTAACCAAATAATCGACATAACCGTGTCAGGAACGTAATTTACATGTACTTATCTTTCACAAGGATTAGGTACATTAAATACACCTAATCATGTTGGATGCACCTACTACAAGTTCTCTTAGAGTTTTTGTTTGTTTTGTTTTTTGCTCTTGTTTTGTTCTGCAATATCACGTTTAAACATCTGGTTACCCTGAAATTGCTAAACGTGGTGATTTTTGAATTCATGTGCTCTACCTACCCCTTTTGGAAATATAGGCGAGAGGATATATAATTTTTGCTATGTAGTGTCAGTATTAGAATAACACATAATATCTCTAAATCTTCTATAGATGTTGAAAGAGGCGAATATGAAAACAAGTTTACCTAAACTAAATCATACCTATGCTTTAGGCGACAGGCTGGCCACCAGTCACTATAATAATAAGTCGCCGCTTGTAGCAAGGTATTCTGTGTTATACTGTGTACGTTGTATTATTATTACTAACCGTAGAAATAAGTTTAATTAGACATTTTTGTACTGTACTAACAAATTATATGGATGTATATCTGAAATAAATATTTTGAATAATACCTCTTCCATGTCTTTTTAAACCTAAAATTATGCTATAAGTGGCTGTGAAGCGTGAAATAGTAATGTTTTAGACGGCGGCCTCTGTGTAACGCAAGCGTGATTGTGTGACCTATTACGTCACCCAAGAAATGAAGAGGCGTTATTCTAAACTGACACCACATGGGATAGGATTTTGTGATACATTATTGTATCTGTGGTAATATTATACCCACGGAATCGTGTTTGTGTACGAACAGTTCGCGCTATGCCATGTAAATGCACGCTTATCATAAACGAAGATAAACAGAGATTAGAATTGCTAATTTCTTAGCAGAGCGGTCAGTAATTGCCGCGTTGGGCAGGGATGTAGGCAATTACTTGATAGATTATGCCTGTGATTATGATTATTAGGATTTATTCACTCAATCATGATCTTGACACAGATAGTAAGATAATCGGAAACTAATTGCAACACAGAGTTGCATTACCAGCTCTAATTTTTTTTAATCACGCCCGTACAATTATTTTGGCATAATTACTTAAAGTTAAGATATTATTAATACTAACAATTACACTATTTATTAGTAATAGGCATTGATAGCCAAAATTAAAATAAAAAGGAATTTCAGTTCAACAAGACAAATAGTTTCTGAAAAAAGTTGCTATGACACTCAAACGGGCAGACCACGGGCAGACAGACAGAAACATGACGAATCCATAAAGTTTCCATTTTGCCGTTTGGCTACGGACTCCTAAAAAAAACTCCACAAAACACGAACAATGACTTAACCAACTAACTAATTTATGCTCGCAATTATGCTGTCAATAAATAGGCCTCAAATCCAAGAAAACTAAACAGAACTGTAGGCAAAATGATTAGAATCGCATGTACAATATTTTTCATAGTCGGCTGTCTTGGGCAGCAAAACATCGATCCGTCTACGATTCTTAACAGCATCGCAGCTGGAATAGCAAATCTGAATCCTGTGGCTGGAACACCACAATTGCCAACAATACCAAACATACCTCTGCCTCTCGGTCTGCCTGGATTACCATTACCGGCTAATATAATAACCAACATACCATCCCTTTTAAACGGTAGACCCGCTTTGCCTCAACTGCCTATCGGATTACCCGTTACCACTGGTGAGTTTTTTTACGTTTATAAATTTTTATATTACGTTACTTGTTGCAAAGGAACCCTACATGGGCGAATTCGACTCGCATTTTATCGTCGGTCAATCTAGATTAATAATCTGATCCCAAATTAGGCAATTAAATGTTTGTGATATGGTCCAAACAACGGATAAATTTACTTATAATAGATAATCTTCCAAGACTCGAAAGCAAACATTCAAATCAAACCTAAAACCTTAAGCTTCACAGTCAAGTCCTCTAACTGGGCTATCTGGCCGTCCATGTTTAATTTCGTTCATTTTCCTAAGTTCAAACTGTATAAATCTTGGAAAAAGTCTGAGAAAGTCAAATAGGTAGGTACAGAAGCGAATCTTTCTTTGCTGGTTTATGGTTTTTTGGGCCGATTCAACCAAACGAGTATAAAATTTAGTTTTGGCATAATTTACTCTTCACCCGCGAGTATTTTTTTTCCGTGTGTAAAAAGCGGGTAATATTATGTACTAAAAGTAATTGGCAACATTTTCATATTCTTGTTAACGATGTTTTTGTAAAGTAACGAAATAATTACAGGATAAGGATATTTAATTTAGCACCTTCAGTGTACAAAACCGTATGGACCGATGACAACAAAGTACACCAAATATTGTTTCGCTTTCAGTTTAAACGCAACGATCACTCTTCGATGAATCCGGACAAACGTTTCTGTCATATAATATTAAAATATCATAAAATTAATTCATAAAAACCACTCATAATATAAAAATAAATCAAATTGGTGTCGATCAGTAGTAAAACTGGTAATTGTATTACTGGTCGTAGATTTGTATTGTCTTCAACACTAAAACTAACGGAAATCTTCAGATTTTTTAGCCCTTTTGCCAACAGCAAATAGTCAATTTTATTTTTAATTATTGTTAGTCAAGTCCTATGAAACCTAATGTCCGACGTGAATGTTGTATCGGTATCCCTCATCATCGCCGAAATCGACGTGAGTAACTACTACTTTTATTTTGATTAATTATAGCTATTATTTCACCAATCAAAACACACCAAACATAGACAGATTTGTGACAATGTCAGACATGGAAACTTATTTTCTCGATCGATCTATCCCACCGTAAACATGTAGTTACACATTTTTAGAGTAACTAAGTAATAAAAAAAAGTAATGCAAGTAAAACTTTTTTCATGTGTATTCTAAACTAAATTTTATTTTAGTTTGGTTAAACCGGCGCTCCTTTGGGATAGATAATGTGATTTATATTTGTTTCTTCAACATTTTAGCTCCAGAAGTTTTTGAGCGTCCCTGCAGGACAAATGACCTGGGTTGTATCCGACGCTACTTCCAGCAGCACAGCAAATGCTGGCCGTCCTCTGGCAAGGTTCCCGATCCACTCCTAAGGGTCATCAGCAACCAGTTCTACTCAAGAGTAAACGTCACCACAACAGACATAAATCCTAAATACAGAGGCTTCAACAATGCGAAAATCCAGGAGTTCTAGTAAGTAAAAGTGTTAACAGGCAGACTTTTCAAAAGTTGGATGGTATACTGATTCACTAGATGGCTCCATGTATCCTTACTTCCTTACTAATATTATAAATCGTAAAGTGAATTGGTTTGTTTGTTTGTTCCGCTTTCACGCCGTAACTACAGAACCGATTGCTTTACGTCTGCAAAGTTAGAAGTCCGGATTAAATAATAGGATACTTTTTATCCCGGAAAAAATGATGTTCCCGAGGGACTGTTCACTTTATACCTACCGCGATATAACCGAATTCCACGCGGTCGAAGCCGCGGGCGGAATGCTAGTGGGTTTATATCTACACTAATATTATAAAGAGGAAAACTTTGTTTGTTTGTTTGTTTGTTTGTTTGTTTGTTTGGTTGTAATGAATAGGCTCAGTAACTACTGGACCGTTTTTAAAAATTCTTGCACCATTCGAAAGCCACATTATCCACGAGTAACATAGGCTAAATTTGATTTTGTAAAAAAGAGGATTCCGTAAAATATTTGGGTTTAGATATCTACATCTACACTAATATTATGAAGAGGAAAACTTTGTTTGTTCGTAATGAATAGGCTCAGAAACCTACGACCCCAAAATCCGAAATTTACGCGAACGAAGTCGCGGGCGGAAAGCTAGTTTCTTAATAAATGTATGACAGTGAGATCCAGCGTGTACAGCGCAGTATACCGCATTATACAGTTACATCTGAGCAAAAGCCTCCCCGTTAGAAAGAAAACTCTCGAAATGCCCGTCACATGAAATTCAATCAGTGTAAATTTTAGCCAAGCCACTTGTTACAGAAAGTTTTGAATTAAGAATATTCTTAAAATACCAGTATTAAATTTCCTTGAATGAAAAACTGTAGCATATTGTCATTCAGCTTGTCGATAGTGTTCCTCTTTATATTATTAGACTTTTGACATCAACTTTTTTAGTACCCAGAAAAAAGTATCTCTATTTTATCTGGTCTGTGAATTCGAATCATTCTCTTTTTAAAATATTTCAGTCACACGTGCAATCGTGTTTTTTTTTCAGTTTAAACAGAAACACAGATAAGCTGGTCATAGCTATAGAATTGCGGGATCTTCAGAAGTCTACCAACGATACATTTTTCAGATACCACAGAAGAGCTAAGGAGCCTATTATTACCCATGGTTATACCAGCATTACGTTCAGTAAGGAAAAAAACTATTTTCATTAAACCTATGGCACTAATTTTCAATTAAAATCAACGCGACAGAGTATTAGTATAAAATTGTCAAATGGGACTTTTGTGATAAATTGGGGCATTTTTGATACAGTCAGACAAAAAATCCTCAATTAGTCAAACAAATTCTATGATTCCATTCCATGACTGCCATTGAAAGTGGTTTTTTTGGGTCAATATCTTAAGGAATCAATTTTGCTCTTAGATTGTAAAAAAAAGGAAACGTACAACTTTTTTTAAAAATACCCTAATTCGAAGAGGAAAACAAGCAATTGCCGTTTAAGCTAATTAATTATAACATTATTTAAGGTTCGGTGGTCGTCACGGTGGTTATCCCACAAGTGGAGAACCTGCGGTTGGACAAGTCGGACTCCTTTGCTTACAACACCGGCCCTCTGCCTACTGTTGAAGTTGCCCCTAGTTTAGGACAGAGTTCAGGTTTGTACAGCCCTATTAAACATAGTAAGAAAGCATCATGTTACGTTGGTTTGGGTTCGTGGAAAAAATGGACAAAACAAGGCTATGTAAGCAAGTGAAGTGAAGTGAAAGAAGTGTGAGTGCAAGTCGGTCGAGGGCGCTTTCAAAGAACGTGTATCGGCCAGATCGGCGATGTTCTAAAAAGAGACCAAATTAGAAGTACCCGAAACCGACGAGCGTAATTAGATCGACGCTTACGAACGTTACTATAGCTCCATTTGTGACAAGAATAGCTTATGTTAATAGCAGTAACCTTAAAACACCTTCTTGCCCCTCTGTTATCCCAACTCTCCCCGTTCTGCGGCATTATCGAAAATTACAGATCATGAAGGGGTTCAATTGCTATCTATTTAGTCTATTGCTATCTATATAGTGAGATAAAATTTGGGGCAAGCTGTATATCGACTTACTCCTCTCTCCTTCCATATTCTCTTTTAAAATGGTCTTCGGTTATAGTTACCAGCCATTTTTTCAAATTTTGTTTCACTATGTTTTCCAGATCCCTTGGTCTCCCAGACATACACAGCTCTTCTATCAGACCTAGCTACCGACGTCACAGAATACTTTTTAACTGAGAGCTCCTTCCTCGGCGCTACCTACATCCAATACGCCATCTGTGATTTCGGATTAGAAGTAATGTAATAAAGCGAACGAGTCATTATGTTTTTTTTTTTTTAATTCATGATAAGTCTATAATACCTTTACAACAACGCGCGAGACGAGCCGCGCACGAGAAGTGTAAAGCTTGGCACAGCAACACGCGTGAGATGTGTCGCGTGTTAGATATTATATTACCTGGTACTTTCTGACGTCTCTAATCTAGTTAGGTAGTGACAGAGATAGTCTATCTCGCGCGAATTTCTACTTGCGCCCTGTCCTACTAAAAGTCACAGCTGACATAAAATATGAACGCTGAAAGTGATAGTCACCATATCACCTCAAGCCGTTCAGTATTATTTGCATTGAAACTCCCTACTCCAACGCACACTGATTGAAATCGTAATGGTAAGTAAAATTTTCTAACTACTGGGCCATTTAGTCATCGAGTTACCTGATCAAGTGGATCGCCAGGCGTGAAGTCCAAGATGGATTAGTAGTTAGTATACAGTGCAATATTGATTAGAGCTCAGCTAGTTGTTACTCGTCAGCTATCCAACAGAGCGTCGCTTGACGTCGCCTTGACAACTTACAGTGACGTTGGTGTGTCGCTATCACTGAGGATAGAACCTATAGAGTACTAATGTCATCTTGGTTGTTCGGAAATTATTCCGCAAAACAATTGAAGTGATCGCTGTGCTCTTATTGGCCGGTCCAAGATCGCGCGAAACGCTAGTGCCTTTTTCTCTACGGTTATTGGCTCTATACAGTTTCTGTGACAGTGACGGTGACGTTTAGTATGTTGAAATCAACAAACTATTTGCGGACCGGGGTTGCGAACATTGTTTCTCTATAGGTTCTATCCTCTATGGTCGCTATGAACATTCAAGCTCAAAACACGGATAGGTATTGGTGAAAAACTTGGGTAAGTCACCTATTGTATGTACGAGGATGTAGTTGTGTACTTTTTACAATGTACGACGCAAAAAGTGAAAATGTAAAAAAAAAATCAAGTCAGTCAGACACAGTTGGTCTAAAAAGTTCCCTCCTTCGGAGCCGGTCCCAGTTGGGCTAACAGACGTCTACTACCAGATTATTGCATTGTCATCAGATTTACCCAAGCGTAAAATGAGTTTATAATAATAATAAAAGTTTGTAAAAATCAACCCGTTTTACTACAGTTAAGTTTTATACTGTTAGAGTTAATGTGAACTTAAATACTGTGGAAATAAAATACTACTTAATAAAATACTGTGGAAATTAATAGTGGGACACTTTTTCTGCTTATAACATTGGTCGTGATTCCAACCAACATACATAAACCCAAAAAAAAATAAGGTTTAAAAAATTGTGGAGCCCCTTTGAATACTTATTTTGTATTAATACTTACTTTAAAATTTCCGGACATAAATTTAGTAGGGGTACCTACTACTAATAAATCTAATAGTGTAATTTTAGTTATTAATAATCTGTTTACTTTGGCAATTACGACAACATACTTGTACGAGCGTGAGTAAAAAAAATTAGAAGCTGGTAATGCAATTCTGTGCTACAATTAGTTCAATCGATTATCTTACTAAGTATCTGGGTCAAGAATGTGATCGAGTCAATAAATCCAGATAATCACAATCATAATCTATCAAGAGATAATTACCTACATCCCTGCCCAACGCGGCAATTACTGACCGCTCTGCTAAGAAATTAGCAATTCTAATCTCTGTTTATCTTCGTTTATGATAAGCTTGCATTTACATGGCATAGCGCGAACTGTTCGTACACAAACACTGTGAAACGATTCCATGCGCATAGCATGACCACGGACACAATAATGTATAACAAAACCTATGGGAAGGCTCAAATAGAGAGATTTCTCGCCAGGCATATGTTCTGCCTGGGTACCGAAGTCCACAGAGAGAAAGTTGGAAGTTGTATCTATGCAACCGATCGACGAAACGTCCATTTTGACAGTAGAAATTCT
Organism: Adoxophyes honmai; assembly: GCA_005406045.1. Taxonomy (NCBI): domain Eukaryota; kingdom Metazoa; phylum Arthropoda; class Insecta; order Lepidoptera; family Tortricidae; genus Adoxophyes; species Adoxophyes honmai. The sequence continues at coordinate 230,006 of BHDV01058672.1, read as the reverse complement.
AATACTAGATGATAGATGGCGCTAGATGTCCCTACAATCCTATACTGTGTGGTGTCAGTTTAAAATAACACGTCTTCATTTCGTGAATAACGTAACAGGTCGCGCAAGCACGCTTGTGATACCAAATGGGGTAGGCAGAGCACACCGCCAAAAACCATGACTATTTCAGGCTTCGCAGCCACTTCTAGGTTTAATAAAACACATGAAAGCCTGTCACTTAAATCATTCCAAAACTTGTTTCCATAGTCACCTGTTTCGACATACACGGAAGAAATTAAGAGGACTTACTATAACCCGACACCCCACAAATAGTCTGCAATATATGCATAAATCGCAAAGACCAACAACTCAATAATTTACCCAGCAATTATTATTAAAAAAAAACCTCAATAGAACGCAATTACTTAATTAACCATCAAACTAATTATCACACGCAATTATACCGTGAATAAATAGGCCTCAAATGTAAGAAAACAGAACAGAACTGTAAGCAAAATGATTAGTATATCATGTACAATATTTTTCATAGTTGGCTGCCTTGGGCAGCAAAACATCGATCCGTCTTCCAGTCTTAACAGCATCACAGATGGAATATCAAATCAGATTCCCGTAGCTGAATCACCACAGTTACCCAGTGGACCTGCGTTACCACCACTACCTAACATACCTCTGCCTATCGGTTTGCCCGGATTACCATTACCAGATAATATAATAACCAATATACCATCCCTTTTAAACGGTAGACCCGGTTTGCCTCAACTGCCTGTAGGACCACCTATTATCACTGGTAAGACATTTTTCTTCATTTTCCTTTGTCCAAACTAAGCAAGTCTTGATATGCAAAACTCTAAGTACCTATATTCGAATTTAGAAGCGACTCTTTCTTTGCCGATTTATCTTTTTTGAGCCTGAATCAACCAAATGAGATAAAAATTTAGTCTACGCATAAGTCACACTCTTTATTCGCCAGCATTTTTTTCATGGTGAAGGTGGGTAAGAGCGGTCGCGTTTCTTAAATTACAGAATGTACTCGAAAGACAGTAAATTTCTTCCTGATTATTAAGAAGAATCACAGAACAAGAATCGTAAATGCCTATTTCAAATACTTTCCGGACACTTAGTGTACGTATTTCATTGCTGGCTCGATTTATTTCGTTGGGAAATAACAAGTTATTTATTCATTGTAAATATAATTTGGAATCAATTATTGTTCCGTCTTTTTTATTTTGAAACGCATAATTATAATGTTTTACTCTTTTTGAATTATGAAAAATGATTGTTATTGCAATTTATAGTTTGGGCTATTATAAAACAGTTCGGGTAAATAATTTTAGGACAAATGATATTAGGGATCTCGAGGGTGACCCGTTTAAAACATTTTCTTATTTAATATTATAGCTCCAGAAGTTTTTGAACGCCCCTGCAGGACAAATGACCTGGGTTGTATCCGCCGCTACTTCCAGCAGCACAGCAAGTGCTGGCCGTCCTCTGGCAAGGTTCCTGATCCACTCCTGAGGATCGTCACCAACCTGTTCTACCCAAGGGTTAACCTCACAGCTACTGACTTAAATACTAAGTATAGAGGCTTCAACAATGCAAAGATCCAGGAGTTCTAGTAAGCAAGAGTAGAAATGGTGTTTTAAATAGGAAGACTGCTGGAAAGCTGGGTGATACACAGATTTGAGCTATGCTAGATGGGGTTCCGTAAAGGGGTCTATTATTCATAGAAAATGTATGACATTGAGATCCCGTTCGTACAGAGCAACTTAGTGAAGCTCGTATTTTGAAAGGTTCACCATAATAAAGCACCTAAGAAGATTGTCAGTCTACAATTACGTTTTAGTATCTGTCAGTAGACGTATTAGTCAATAAATGTTTTTTTTTATTGTTTTAAATTTGTAAATGAAATTGTGTTTTTTGCATTATCATTGAAATGATTGTGATTTATTGCTGAACTTGTACTGAAAGTGCAGATTTTTTTTAATCATTCTGATTTAGAAAATATTAAAATTTTGAAACTTTTCAAAATTTTGGCAATAATTTATGTAGCATGGAGTCACCCAGTTTGTCGACAGACTTTCTCTTTGAAATACCCTAAAATAATTTCGACAACCGTAGAGCTTTTGATCTTTCCAAAATATTCAGTCCATTCCATTCATTCGTTTTTTTTTCAGTATAAATAGAGATACAGATAAGCTAGTCATAGCAATAGAATTGCGTGATCTTCTAAGGACTACAAACGATACATTTCTGAGATATCATAGAAGAGCTAAGGAGCCTATAATCACCCACGGTTACACCAGTATTTTTTTCCGTAAGAATTCTTAAATAAATTTATTTAGAGTCCGACCACGTCAAATCTACATAGCACTTATGCTTAATCAAAATCAGCACGACAGAAGACGATTTTATAAAAAGTTGTCCATTTCTTTTTTTCCCTTAATAAAAATTGGTTTTTCATTCTAAGATCAAATTGAAAAAACTGTCTCTGTTTTTTTTTTTACAAATTGTATGCATCCATTTCTGTATTTTTGGCAACTTTTTAGATTATTGATATCAACTGTGCTCTTGGCTTTGAGTAAGAAAAACATCTTTAAATTGAGAAAAAGGTTTATTTTCCAAGGCTCAAATCTGCAAAGGAAAATAACTCTTACGCTAATTAAATTATAAACATCCTTTAAGGTTCGATAGTCGTGACGGTGGTTATCCCACAAGTGGAGAACCTGCGGTTGGACAAGTCGGATTCCTTTGCTTATAACACCGGCTCCCTGCCTACTGTTGATGTTGGCCCCAGTTTGGGACAGAGTTCAGGTTAGTACAGGCCATTAAAAAATTAAGGTTCTTAGCTGGCAAGTGAATATTATGTAACGCCCTAGCGCCACCTATCGTCGAATAGCCGAACTGAACAATCCTAGATCGCGGCAACGAAGTTTACAAATTCCAACTTTCTCTCTGTGGACTTCGGTCCCCAGACATAACATCTGCCTAGAGAGAGATCTCTCTTTTTGAGAGTTTCCCACAATTATGTACAAAAAACGTGGATTAAGATTGTTAATAATTATTCAATTTGATAGTTAAAATAAACATGAATTTGAAAGAGATAAAAGATAAAATATTGTAAAAGAAATTCCCAAGCTTCTGGTTGACACAACTGAGAACCGAAGAGCAGTTTCAGCGCTTAACGCAAGCATTGCGACACAGCGAAAACACGCTGTCAGCATCTTCAGGACCTTGCTCCAGGGTGCCCTTTTCTAAGTGTAATTTAGTTTTTAATGTTTCTTAAAGTTTTAATTATCGGAATTAACACACTTAACGTCTGCCTGGAGAGAGATCTCTCTTTTGGATAATTATTATGTGCAAAAAAAGTGGTACAGTTAGCGGGATTTAGAATGTTACCTAATGATAATTATTACTTTACGTTGTCAGTTTCTACCTCAAATAAGGCTAAAGCGAAGATAGATTGAAAATTTGGAGCTGTAAGTCGATTCATTCCACACTTGCCCTCGGTCTTTTTTCCAAAATGGTCTGAGGTTTTCAAGTTTAGTCTTGTTTCTTATCAGTAACCCTATGTGGTGTCGGGTTTACAATAACACCTCTCCATTTCTTCAGGGAATACAAGTGTGATGTTTTACTTGTGTATTTATGTTTTGTTTTATTGTTTTCTCCAGATCCTATGGTCGCCATGAGATTCCAAGCTCTTCTATCAGACCTGGCTACCGACGTCACAGAATACTTTTTGACCGAGAGCTCCTTCCTCGGTGCTACCTACATCCAATACGCCATCTGTGATTTCGGATTAGAAGTAATATAATTGAGAGAGCGAGTCAGTTTTATTTCTAACGGTAAAAAAAAAAGGAAAATAAGTCTAGCACAGCAAAGTGCGAGTCGACTACAACTTACCTGTAACTAAGTCAAAGTGTCAGGAAACAATAGATACCTAAAACTAAATGTATTGAATGATATCCGTACCAATATATAAATGTGAAAGTGTGTTCGTTTGTTTGTTTGTTTGTTTGTTTGTTTGTTTGTTTGTCCGTCTTTCACGGCTAAACGAACTGATGGATTGACGTGATTTTTTAGGTAGAGATAGTTTAGGGCACGGAGAGTGACATAGGCTATTTTTTATCTCGGAAAAAATTGATGTTCCCGAGGGAAAACAAAAATATAGTATGCTTGATAGATCGATATCGATCGATATCAATCGATAACCGATAAGATTAATTCATAATTTTTATTTGGTTTCATTTTCATAAAGTAAGAAGTTGTTAATATTAGTTGGGTTAAAATTCAAATATTATTCCTAAGTTTTTTAGTGAAAATATTTTCATTAACAATTCTGCAATTACATGGGCAAGGTAAGTGTTGTTAAATACATACATACATACATATTCTCACGCCTGTATTCCCAAGAGGGGTAGGCAGAGCACATGAATTCTAAAATTCAGTGCCACGTTTAGCAATTTCAGGATAAACAGCTGGTTAAACGTGATATTGCAGTGACAGGTTGCTAGCCCATCGCCCACAATACACTAACCCTTTCCCAGAGTCGACTCTTACGACACCCACGGGAAGAAAGGGGGAGGTGCTATTCTAACCCGGCACCATACGGGGCCATAGGGGGTTGTTAAATAAATAAATAATACTAAATAAAAAGTGGATTGGTTTCATTATCACCCTGTATTTTCCTGAGCCTTTTCTTAGAAGAAATAAAACAGATGAAAGAAAGAAAAAAGAGAGAAGAAATTAAATAACTTTTAAAATAAAATACGATGTATTTATGTTTGTGTATTACAAAAGGGTGACATTAAATAAGCAAAAAAAAACAGCATTTATTTTTTTATTGGGTATCATAATAATCGTAAATTTTCAATCAATCAAAATCACAGTACAAGTAATCTACTCTTTTTTTTATAATATTTTACTGTAAATAATTTTACACCTTTAAGTTCGGTTTAGCACGGCAACATGCGTCTGTGGAGTCGCGCGCGATAAACTACTTTTCTGTCGTTTCTGGAATTCGACGTAGCTACAGGTAGGTTGGTCTCTCTCCCGTGCTACTCGACTCATGCTTTGCTGTGCTAGATTTTTTACGATTTTTTTACCTAAAAATATAACTGACTCGCTCGCTCAATTATATTACTTCTAATCCGAAATCACAGATGGCGTATTGGATGTAGGTAGCACCGAGGAAGGCACTCTCGGTCAAAAAGTATTCTGTGACGTCGGTAGCCAGGTCTGATAGAAGAGCTGTGAACCTCAAGGAGACCATAGGATCTGGAGGACAATAAAACATAACATGAAATACACACATACAATACATACATAAACATCACGCATGTAATCTCAGAAAAAATAACCATTCGTTATTCTAAACCCGACACCACATAGGGTTTCTAATAAGAAACAAGACTAAAACTTGAAAACCTCAGACAATTTTGGAAAAAAGACCGAGGGCAAGAGTAGAATGAATCGGCTTACGGCTCCAAATTTTCAATCTATCTACGCGTTAGCCTTATTAGAGGTAGAAACTGACAACGTAAAGTAATAATAATTTTAAACAAAAAAAAACCGACTTCAAATTAGCAATATTTTGAAAGTATTCTGTTTACTGAATGTAAAATCTTGACTTCATCAAAATTTGAAGAGTTCCCTCGATTTCACCAAGATTCCATCATCAGATCCTGGTTTCGTGCCAATGGGACCAATTTCGAGTTATACCCTTTCGATTAAAAAAAAAATTTGAAAATCGGTCCAAGGGTTTTCGAGATATCGAGTAACATACACACACAAAAAAAAATAAAAAAAAAAATAAAAAAAAAATTAGGTCGAATTGAGAACCTCCTCCTTTTTGAAGTCGGTTAATTATCATTAGGTAACATTCTAAATCCCACTAACTGTATCACTTTTTTTGTACATAATAATTATCCAAAAGAGAGATCTCTCTCCAGGCAGACGTTAAGTATCCCTGGGGACCGAAGTCCACAGAGTGAAAGTTGGAAGTTGTATAAGCAAACAATCTTCGAAAATTCATTGGCGCGATGTAGGATTGTTTAGTTAGGCTATTCGACGATAGGTGGCGCTGGGACGCTACATGATTTGTAACTTGCCAGCAAAGAACCTTATGGACAACAAAGCTTCCCTGTGCATTTCTTCGAGCGTTTCAACCGTCTCATTCATCTGGCTACTTTTTTGTAAAAATGGATGAATATCATACCATCGTTTAGTCATCTATTAGAGGAACAGAAACTCTTAACAAATAGTCAAAACGATATAAAAATCTACAGCAGATTCTATAAAAGCTAGCCAAATGAATGAGGCGGTTGAAACGCTCGAATAAACGCCCCCCTGCGACAGGGTTGTTTTTTGCGGGCTGTACAAACCTGAACTCTGTCCTAAACTGGGGCCAAGATCAACAGTAGGCAGGGGGCCGGTGTTATAGGCAAAGGAGTCCGACTTGTCCAACCGCAGGTTCTCCACTTGTGGGATGACCACCGTCACGACCGCCGAACCTTAAAGGATGTTTATAATTAATTACTGTTTAAAAAAAGTATTTTCCTTCCCACATTTAGACCATTTAAAAAAAGTTTCCTTTTTTCTTGACAACTTTTTATAAAATGGTACATTTGACAACTATAGATAAATGTTCTGTCGTGCTGATTTTGGTTAAACGTGCCATGCAGAGTTGACGTAGTTGGACTCTTTTAGGAATGCTTACGGAACAAAATACTGGTGTAACCGTGGGTGATTATAGGCTCCTTAGCTCTTCTATGATATCTCAAAAATGTATTGTTAGTGGTCTTCAGAATATCCCGTAATTCTATAGCTATGACCAGCTTATCTGTCTCTCTGTTTACACTGAAAAAAAAAGTCATTGGAATTGACTAAAGTAAGTATTTTGGAAAGAGAACGATTTAAAAGCGCTACGGTTGTCGAAATTACTTGAGGGTATTCCAAAGATATTTACCATTTATCAGTATTTACTGATGGCAAACTGGATGAGTTTGCGCTACATAATTTAAGGCCAAAATTTTCAGATTTTCGAATTTTAAAATTATCAAACTTTTAATATTTAACATTAAATCTGAATTATTGAAAAAAAATATCTCAACTTTCAGAACAGATTAAGCAATAAATCACGATCATTTCAATAATAGTCGTACTAAATCGCTTTGTATGAATGGGATCTCAATGTCATACATTTACAATGAAACTTGGACCCTATTATAGAACGCCATCTAGCGTAGCTCAAATCTGTGAGTCACCCAGCTTGCCAGCTGTCTTTCTTTCACCCTTTTCACTCTTGCTTACTAGAACTCCTGTATCTTCGCATTGTTGAAGCCTCTGTACTTGGAATTTAAGTCAGTTGCCGTTAGGTTAACCCTTGGGTAGAACTGGTTGCTGATGAACCTCAGGAGTGGATCAGGAACCTTGCCAGAGGACGGCCAGCATTTGCTGTGCTGCTGGAAGTAGCGTCGGATACAACCCAGGTCATTTGTCCTGCAGGGGCGCTCAAAAACTTCTGGAGCTGAAATGTTGAAAAAGCAACAGCTGTATCCCAAAAGAGCGTAGAGAACATGAAATATTTACACAGTAAACTTAACCACGGCGATTCCAAATTTGAAATGCTTTATTTGTTTTCTACTTTCAACTATCATTTGTTTTTAGAATGTTGGGTATTTGATTCTATAATTTAATACATTGTTATTTATAATGTCGTAATAAAAGGCTATGGCCTCTAAAAGGACCAATAAATTACAACGTAGACCATTGAACTGATATCAGACTTTTTCACAACTGACTGACTTTATCAGACTGTTTTTGAACTAATAAATGCACGGTAAAATCTTACCAGTGGTAACGGGTGGTCCGACAGGCAGTTGAGGCAAACCGGGTCTACCGTTTAAAAGGGATGGTATGTTGGTTATTATATTAGCCGGTAGTGGTAACCCAGGCAAACCGAGAGGCAGAGGTATGTTAGGTAAAGGCGGTAACGCAGGTCCACTGGGTAACTGTGATCCAGCCACGGGATTCTCATTTGATATTCCAGCTGTGATGCTGTTAAGACTTGAAGACGGATCAATGTTTTGCTGCCCAAGGCAGCCGACTATGAAAAATATTGTACATGCAATACTAATCATCTTGCCTACAGTTCTGTTTTGCTTTCTTGGATCTGAGGCCTATTTATTAACGTTATAATTGCGTGTGATAATTAGTTAACGGGTTAATTTAGTATTCGTGTTTGTGGAGTTTTTTTTTAATAATTGCTGGTATTAGCAATATTGCATGAGAGGAATTGCAGTCTGCTTGTGGGGTGTCGGGTTAGAATAGCACCTCTTAATTGCTTGATGTCGTAACAGGTGACTATGTAAACAAAATTTTGGAATGGTTTAGGCGACAAATTAGATACCAATAATTTTAGAACTGATAATACTCGTCTCTAGGAGTTGGAAGATTTATATTAGAAATATTTGAATGTGTCTATTAATTTTCGGAGAAAATTAAATTATTGTATCAGATCATTTAGTACATTACAGAGCTGAGCAAAGATTTTGTTCAGGAAATCGAAACAAAAAAATCCTATTATCTATTTTTGTTTTATCTATGTATTTTTATTTGTTTTTATGTATCTGTTACATAACACCTCTTAAAATATTGGTACTTAATTTGTTAGCACCTTATACATATATACATCTTCCACGTCTTTTCATCTTAGATCAACATCTTAAAGAAATCTTTTACGACTAAGTTGATTAAAGCAAAGCCAAGGCGAGGTTAAATTGGGATCAATGGTAATAATTAATTAGTCACAACAATGACCGGGGACAATGTGGGGATGAACGTTAATTAAATATCACTCGACAAACTCATTTCGACGGTATGATAATTTGAGAATTAACACCCCAGAAGCGAGGCGAGACGGGCACAGCAGAGAAGGGCACAGAAGGCATTTATGTCGAAAATCGTGTTTAAATTTTTGAATACTTTTCTCCCGACGATAGAACGGCGAAGGGTGTTATAGTCGACAAACATTAATACTTTAGGTAATTGTGATTTTCCTACATACATACATACGTACATACATTCATACATATTCTCACGCCTGTATTCGCAAGAGGGGTAGGCAGAGCACATGAATTAAAAAATTCGGTGCCACGTCTAGCAATTTCAGGATATCCAGATGGTTAAACGGGGTGCGCCAAAGTTCACATAAAATTGCAACTTCGATTATTGGAAGTCCGAAAATGTTTGTTATAAAATTTTATATCATAATGATCATTACTTATAACTTGTCTTTGCGCATAACTATCGTAACACCGAATTATTTATGTTAATAATGTCTATTATAATAAACATCTGTAATAATAATGTTAATTTTCATATTTTTTTTTTAAGTAACGATTTTAAATAATAAAATTTTATGTCATATTTAATTTTTGACATAACGATTTTAAGTAAAAAAAAAATTTTTAAACTTTACTTTACCTGATTTTGTTCATAAACTGTCAGGTATCTTGCATCTACACCTCATTCAACTCCCTATCAAAAAAGAAATACAGACACCATAAAGGCAACAACTAAAGCATCAAGCAGAGTAAAGGGGGGAAGGGGGGCGAAGCCCCCCACTAAGGGGGCCCGGGGGGCGTAGTCCCCCGCTATAAAGAAACTACACACCTATTCGTACAACCACATGGTTAGGTTCGTTAGGTACATTGTGATCCCCCAGAGCGGAAATAAAAGCCCCGCGGCAGCGGGGCTTCGTCGACTCGCCTTTGAACCCCTTGCCAGTGCTCAAAACTAAGTCCTACCAGAAAAGAAGCTAAGGTTAGGTTCGGTATACAGTCAGTTTTACAATATAAGTTTATAATTAATAAGTTTATTATAAAAATCATTATGAGTCATGATGAATAGTTGGAAATGACATTATGTTGTTTAAAAATGTGCCTACAGATAATTATGAGAAATGACGTTGGTAATACAAATTTATATAAAACAAATTTGTAGGCAAAAAAATTATGTCAAATGATTATTATGATCAAAAAACGTTAGTTTAAAAAATAATATGACATGTAATATTATGTGAGCCAATGTGGACCCGGTTAAACGTGATATTGCAGTGACAGGTTGCTAGCCCATCGCCCACAATACACTAACCCTTTCCCAGAGTCGACTCTTACGACACCCACGGGAAGAAAGGGGGAGGTCCTATTCTAACCCGGCACCACACGGGCGATACATACGTACCTTAATAATTATATACCATAACCTAATTCCTTGATCGTCTTTTACAACATCCACGGAAGAATTTGAAAGGTGTTATTAAAAACTCGACACCACACGAGAAATTAACTAAAGGGAAATAATTTATACTGAAAATTATCTTTAAATTATTAAGAACTTTTTACCACACGTCAAAACAGAGCGGGGTGTTATAGTCGACAAACGTTATTAACAAAGAAAATCGTTTCTGCGTTTATTGTGATGTTCCACGGAGAAATACAACAGATAAAGTAGCTTGTTCTTGAAATCATTACTATTATATTGTATGTATACAATCGCATACGTACATAGTACGTTACGCATGTATGTATTGCCAGGCAAAGCTCACGAAACGCTACATAAACTAAACTGACCACTTCTAGAATATTTTTTTTAGTTTAGAGTTACCGTTAAACTCCGTTTATTGTTTTTTACCTACTGTGTCTTGAGTCTCTGTGACCGCAAAGTCAGCGCTCGGTCTCCAGAACTCCGCCGGCAGGTGCGAACACTTTTAAAATATGCTAATCCGGCAAATCAGACGGATACAACTTTGTCGGCTTTTAAAAGCGAGTTTTTGGTACGAGTATAAAACGTTGTCTTGGAGCTGTAGGCTTAGCACAGCAACACACGCAAAAGATAGCTTCACTTTCTGACGTCTTTAGTAGATGGAAGAGGTATAATAGTGACAGGTTGGTAGCCTGTCGCCTAAAACATATCTAATCCTGTTTCTTTAATCGACTTTTACGATATCCACGGAAATGGAGAGGTGAGCTTTTGCTTGAGGCGGCAGGCTGGCGACCTCTCACTATTATACCTCTTTCATTAATATTCTAATCACTAGTGCCTACACAACACATCTTTCATTGACGTTTTAACCTAAAATTATGCTGAAAATGGTATTTACTATGTAGTGTACCGTGTGCTTAGCTTACCCTATTTAGGAATACAGGCGTGATAAAATATAACAAACATTTCCACTTACATTTCTAAATATTTGACTCCCAAACCTTTCCTGTATGAAGTGCTTAAAAATATTTTCACAAAATATTCGTAACACACTAACACAAACACTCTCAGGCAAACAGGTACGCGTGAGATCGCGTATTGTTTGCAGAGTTGAGCCTTTTATTAAACCGCCCCCACTCAATTTCATGGAAAAACTTTTGAGTCTCGTGGCTATAACTTATGCGTTTGGATACGGCATTGTTGGTAACCGCAAAAATAATGGTGGTAAACATACATACATATTCTCACGCCTGTATTCACAAGAGGGGTAGGCAGAGCACGTGAATTAAAGTGTTCACTTTAACTTTATTACATACCGAACAATTCCACATAGCTAATACTTTGTTTCTAAATAAATTTATGTTAATAATGTATGGAGATGTTTAAGTGAATCTAAGTGCCCCTGGCCTGTATGAATGCACCCCGTATACGGGGTAGTTTGATACGAAACCCATGTCTCAGAAAAATAGTCATAAAAAAAATTAAGTGCATTTTTACAGACAAATGTGAATGTACGTTTGTACCCAGATACATACAAGAATAATTTTGTTGCAGTTGCTCTATGCCTCTTCTTTTTATCGGCGAAGCAAAAAAACCGTATCAAGCTGCCCCCACTCCCCCTAATTTAATACCTAATTACGTAGAGAATACATGTAATAAAGATAAAATAAAGATAAAATGGATTCAAAATACAAATAACGGCTTATATGGCGGCAAAACGAATCCCAAAAACAGTTTGATATAATTTATTTTCATCTTTAAATAATTTGGTCAAGTTATGAATGTATTATCAGTATCGATTTTATAATAAAACTATTATCTTACATTTACTATCACCACAATCAGAAAGCTTAATTGATGAAATAAAACCGTGTGGTGCCGGGTTAGAATAGCACCACCCCCTTTCTTCCCGTGGGTGTCGTAAGAGTCGACTCTGGGAAAGGGTTAGTGTATTGTGGGCGATGGGCTAGCAACCTGTCACTGCAACATCACGTTTAACCATCTGGTTACCCTGATATTGCTAACCGTGGCACTGGATTTTTGAATTCACGTGCTCTGCCTACCCCTCTTGGGAATACAGGCGTGAGAATATGTATGTATGTATATTCTCACGCCCATAATTATTCCCATGAGGGGTAGGCAGAGCACGTGAATTAAAGTGAAGTGGTGGTAAAGTGTATTTACTATCCTGTTCACTTTAACTTTATTACATACCGAACAATTCCACATAGCTAATAATAGGAAGATATTAAGAAAATTTAAATACTACGTGGCGGAATGCTGTTTATAAAATAATCAGTTTGGCGAATTCCATGAAAACAACTGTAATTTAATACCTAATTACGTAGAGCATACATGTAATATTTCAAAAATTAAAGATAAAATGGATTCAAATACAAATAACGGCTTATATGGCGGCAAAACGAATCCCAAAAACAGTTTGATATAATTTATTTTCATCTTTAAATAATTTGGTCAAATTAAGAATGTATTATCAATATCAATTTTATTTTAAAAGTATTATCTTACATTTACTATCACCACAATCGGCAAGCTTAATTATATTACGGATACATAATTGTAAAATAATGGTAGTGGTTATTAGTATCTCCACTTTCACACGATTATACATTTTATAGTGTAGCCAAAAAGACCATTTTCAATAAAACCACGTACAACTTCTTTCCAATTTGAGAAGCGAAGTTTTTGAAAAATGCCGTATCAAAAACGCAATTCTTCTCTCCTCAAAAGCATGGAGTAACTTTCTGACGTAGTCATGCCAGAAGGTTCTTTGTAAGAGTACTCTTTTAAAAGTTACGGCTTAGGGATTAAATTTATTTTTTCTTGAACACTTCCCGTCGTGTTGAACTTTGTTCATAAGGTAACGCGGGGGTGGTTATATCTGCTCTATATTATACTCTGTCGTTAAATCAGCTCTATATGATTCGCACTCAGTCTATGTGTGAAACTTATGTTATGGGTAACTATGGGTATATTAGGATACTAGATAATGTAAAAAGTTCTCACTGCTATTTTGGATTTGTATATATGGATGTCATAAAAAGCTACTAAGGAAATACATTATGATGTACATATTTTAGGCGACTGGCTAACAATCCGTAACCAACCTCTTAATTTTAAACGTAAAAATTATGCAAGAAGTGGCTACGGATGAGAAATAGTCAAGGTTATAATATCTATACCCGTGTGGTGCCGGGTTAGAATAGCACCACCCACTTTCTTCCCGTGGGTGTCGTAAGAGTCGACTCTGGGAAAGGGTTAGTGTATTGTGGGCGACGGGCTAGCAACCTGTCACTGCAATATCACGTTTAACCATCTGATTACCCTGAAATTGCTAAACGTGGCACTGGATTTTTGAATTCATGTGCTCTATCTACCCCTCTTGGGAATACAGGCGTGAGAATATGTATGTATGTATAATATCTAAATCGCGTTTCGTGTGCTCTGCCAACTACGTTTGGGATTACAGACGATGTGTGTGTGTAATATAATAATTATCAAGATCCTTAAAAATATATCTGACTTAAAAATTCAACAAAATTTTAATTGTCACTGCTGTTTCATGTTCGTTTAATATTTTGGTAGGTATATTCTATTTTACAATATCCATTACTTGACTCTAGCGACAAAACAATAAGACAATATACCTAATTAAAATAAAACAACAACAAACAAACTAGAGCTACTTCTCGCGCGGTATTCTTTCAAAATCCTGTCAAATAAAAGACAACAATGCCACAAAATCCATTCCCAATATCCATTTGACATTGTTACCCCATACAATGACAGAAACCCGGACGCACAATTTCAAAATGTAACCAGGTTAACATTTTTAACGCGTAATCCGGACAATAGCCTTGCAAAAGGAAGCCTGTTGTGGATCATCATTTCCTTGATTAGCTTTACCCGTAGCCTGGTTATCCGTGTTTACCGGTTATAATACCTATTGTTTAACTTTGTTAGGTTTAAAACTGTTTTTAGAGTTCCGTACCTTAAAAATATAACAATTCCGCGTACCATCCTCTATGGGATCACTTATTGAACGCCTGTACGTTGGACCACTTGCTTTGTACAATCTTTTATTTAATTTACCACTTATTTTTGTTTTCACGTTGACGCGTGAGTCTACTTGTGACCATGGTCATTGTAAGGCGGCCGAAACGTCGAGATACTTGAAATTGTACGAAAAAAAAAGGTGACTAAGTTCTGCCAAAATTTACCACAGTGATGGATTTGATCTTTCGTCTTCATGGAATCCTTTTATTAATAAATGGCAGCTTAGAAGATACAGTTAAGAATGGCAATAGAACGCGGGTAGTTCGAGGAGCACATACTGATGAAAACCCTTTAAGTCTAAAGTAGCAATAAATGCATTTTTTTAAACCATAAATTTGCTTTAACAAGAAAAAAACATAGCTAAATAACAAACTAAACTTCTAAAATAAACTAATTTTCTACAAAACGCGTTACGTGATGAAGTCAAAACAGCAAATCATCCTATCTCATTTGAGGGTTTTGTATAAAATCATTAGTATTAATTAGGGTGTTATTAATGGCTTTCTTGAAACAATGGCTTTTGCTCTCTCATTGTGCGCCGGTTAATTCTGTTTAACCATATACAAGAAAAGCTGGAATAAAGTTAATTCCCTTTGTGAAGATAAATAGACCTGAGCTTAATCATAGGTAAGTGGGTAGGTATACTAATTAATTAACAAAATGTACTAAGTAATTGGACAGTAATAAACAACGGCACCTAATTCTATTCTCTGTTCCCCGATGAGGTAGGCAGAGTAGACGAATCGTTACAGACATGACAAGTAATGCACACGACGCGTAAAAAGTCCAGCGCACAATGCATACAATCCACGCAGACTTTTTGTGCGCCGCAGACTCGATCGCACAAAAAGTCTGTCGTCTACGCTGTCTCGTATGGTCTGTCTCGCCCGCGACTCACCTCGCGCCTTGCCGTTAGACATTTTTCCCCTCATCCCCAGAGTAGTGAATAATCCAGAGGCGGCACAGCTTAATATTGCACAGTGTAATTATCCGGGATTACCTGGCGTCTTGAGATGCCGCGGGATTGCGCCCGCTGAATTAGTAAACGTATTGTCGTGTTCGTTACGGGATTAGAAAAAAATCCCGTGTTTTTTGTAACGCATTTAACATCATACATATGTATTATACATACAATCCTGTGTGGTGTCGGGACTCGGGATCGAATTACACCTCTCCATTTCTTCCGTGGATGTCGCAAGAGGCGACTAAGGAAATAGGTTTAGGTACGTTTTAGGCGACAGGCTAGCAACCTGTCACTATCCTCGTAAGGCCCCGCGTACTTTATAAAGTACAAATTACTAGTAAGCATAACAGCCGAATGTACTTCATTAAGTACAAATTATTCAGTGGAAAATGAACTTAAAGATCAGGTTACGTAAGATTCAATATTTTAAGCCATGAAATTTTTGTCTGGGTCTGAGGCCCTAAATTAAGTAATTAGAGTCAGGGCTTAGGAGGCTATGATAACTCTTCCATCTGTTTTCAAACCTAAAGTAAAATATTGCTAGAAGTGGCTGCGAAGCATGATATACATAGAGAATCATGGTTTTGTCTATGTCACGTTTCGTATACTCAGCCTTCTCCAATTTAATTCCCTAATGGTATAGCAGAGCACACGAAACGCGACACAGACAAAACTATGACTGTTGCACGTCTCGTGGCTACTTGTGGCTTTTTTGTAGGTTTGTAGGTTTTGAGTCGACAGATTAGTAGTGACAGGTTGCTAGCCTAAAGGTATCTACCTACATACATTCATATAGGTACATATTCTCACGCCTGTATTTCCAAGAGGGGCACATGAATTCAAAAATCCAGTGCCACGTTTAGCAATTTCAGGGTAACCAGATGATTAAACGTGATATCGCAGTGACAGGTTGCTAGCCCATCGCCCACAATACACTAACCCTTTCCCAGAGTCGACTCTTACGACACCCACGGGAAGAAAGGGGAGGTGCTATCCTAACCCGGCACCACACGCTAAATATACTTTTCCAATTCAGTTTGCTTAAGATCAATGGATGTGTACCACATCAAAACTAACTTGTTTTTTTTTCATTTATTTTTAACTAGCTTTCCGCCCGCGGCTTCGCCCGCGTGGAACTCGGTTATATTGCGGTATAAAGCACAACTATAAGAAAACTTCTTGTTTCAAACGACACACAGCGCCATCGATCTATCATCGATTGATATCGATCTATCAAGCAAACTATATTTTTGTTTTCCCTCGGGAACATCAATTTTTCCGGGATTAAAAGTACTCTATTATTTAATCTGGACTTCTATCTTTATGTCTGCAAAATTTCAAAGCAATCGGTTCAGTAGTTACGGCGTGAAAGCGGAACAAACAAACAAACTCACTTTCTGACTTATAATATTAGTATAGTAAGGATTATTACTTTTTGCAACAAAATAATGCAGTATTTCATATAGCTTATCATATAGCTAGCAGTGGAGCAAAGCCCTCATTTATTATTAAAGCGAACAAGGCCCAGATTATTTTCTTTATTTTCTCATACAATTGCTCGTATTCCGTAAGTTAGTATTATTGCGTACTAGTACTTCGGTACATTTCTGCTGGAGTTATTATTCAAGACTCTCACACCCACGCATTCTGTTGTTTGACAACACCTATTTGTTCAGTGATCTAAAATAATATCACTTAGTAGTAAAACTTCGTTGAATGTAGGGTAAAACGCGGATAGATGCCCCAGGAGTTTCCTCGATTTTAGTTAAACTGGTTTCGCGAAAGAAACACATGTTATTTATTTATCTATCAAGAGACTGCGACTACAACTAAGTTGACTATGTGCCATGTCTCTTTGCGATTTCAATGGAGGTTTTTTTGCGTTAAATGGCTTCTTTTTTGATGGGACATCTATCCTAAACATGATTTTCATGAGTTAGACAACTATACCCTACAGTGGATAGCTGTCCCAAAAATTAGAGGTCTGCAAAAATTACAAATAGGTACTCTAGAAACATCAAAGATAATGTTTATTCCTTTTGTAAATTTGAATATAAAAAACCAAAAGGACCTACCCGTTTTATAAACGTAGAATTCGGCTTTTTACTCTTAGAGATATAATTAAAGTAACTTCAAAAAGTGGAGCAACATCCTGGATTACCTTGCGAGGTTGTTCAACAAAATTTGCATCTTTTAAACCCAGCTATTTTGTACCTAGTGAACATGTTGTGTACCCTGACGGTCGCTCAAACCCGTCCATTTCACACCTCGTCTTTGAGGGTAACCTAATCGAGACCCATAATCGGGGATCATACACGCATGATAGTCCCATACGTATGACATGTTGTAACAAGTTCTGTCCTTATTAACCCGTCGGTCATTCTGTATGACCGCGTCCGGCGCCGTATCTAATATCCTTTAATGTGACATAATCCTTTGTTGTGGACGCATTACGTTAAACGACCTTGCCTAATGTAGCGCGCGTTTTAAATTTGCAAAGGAAATAGAAAACGCGGTCAGCGTGTTGTTTTGGGTTTGTAGTCTGTTTCTACACTAATATTATAAAGAGGAAAACTTTGTTTGTTTGTTTGTTTGGTTGTAATGAATAGGCTCAAAAACTACTGGACCATTTTTAAAAATTCTTGCACCATTCGAAAGCCACATTATCCACGAGTAACATAGGCAAAATTTAATTTTGAAAAAAAAAGGATTTTGTTAAATATTTGGGTTTAGATATCTACATCTACACTAATATTATGAAGAGGAAAACTTTGTTTGTTTGTAATGAATAGGCTCAGAAACCTACGACCCCAAAATTCGAAATTTACGCGAACGAAGTCGCGGGCGGAAAGCTAGTAGCTAATAAAATGAAGTACAGTAGAATCATACGTTGAATAGGTGAAGATACGTTTAAACCTAACAATATCCAAAATGTGAAATAGTCATAGTTTTTACTACTAACGTGTCATACACATACATATTCTCATGCCTGTATTCCCATGAGGGGTAGGCAGAGCACATGAATTCAAAAATCTAGTACCACGTTTAGCAAATTCAGGGTAACAAGGTGGTTAAACGTGATAATTGCAGTGACAGGTTGCTAGCCCATCGCCCACAATACACTAACGTCACATGCACTCTGTTTACACCATTAAGGAAAACAGGATTGATGTACTACGTACGAGTATGAAGGCGTGATAAAAAAGGAGAAGACGAAGTGGATCAAGAATCAGAAACGGACAGTGATTGTGAATAATTCCGGGATAGTGGTGTAAATCTATTGTTATTTCAGACTAGTATAATAAATGGAAGTGATATAATCGGTTTACATGTTAGTAATTAAAAAACTAGTTTTTTTTTAGGTTATACCTAAGGCAGAATAATAGTGACAAGATGCTAGTTTGTCGTCTTTGTCTTGTTTTCGTCTGTCTACCTTTTTATTCGTAGTTGCCTCTTACGATATCTATGGAAGATAATGAAGAGTTTTCTTCTAAACTTGACATCACACGGCTTAGAAATATTATTAGCTTTCCGCCCGCGACTTCTTTCGCGTGAATTTCGGATTTTGGGGTCGTAGGTTTCTGAGCCTATTCATTACAAACAAACAAAGTTTTCCTCTTCATAATATTAGTGTAGATGTAGATCTAAACCCAAATATTTTACGGAAGCCTCTTTTTTTCAAAATAAAATTTAGCCTATAGATGTTACTCGTGGATAATGTGGCTTTCGAATGGTGCAAGAATTTTTAAAAACGGTCCAGTAGTTACAGAGCCTATTCATTACAACCAAACAAATAAACAAACAAACAAACAAACAAACAAACAAACAAACAAACAATCAAACAAAGTTTTCCTCTTCATAATATTAGTGTAGATGTAGATATCTAAACCCAAATATTTTACCGAAGCCTCTTTTTTTTTCAAAATAAAATTTAGCCTATAGATGTTACTCGTGGATAATGAGGCTTTTGAATGGTGCAAGAATTTTTAAAAACGGTCCAGTAGTTACAGAGCCTATTCATTACAACCAAACAAACAAACAATCAAACAAAGTTTTCCTCTTTATAATATAAGAGAGGAGAAGACAGTTTATATTATAGTGTAGACAGAAATTAAAATAAATTATGCTAGAAGTGACCTAAAATATACCTTGATCTTATTTTGGTGTATAACGGCAATCGACAACCACAGAAGAAATGGACTAGTTTCATCCTAAATCCGACACCACTCGGCCAAAATAAAATCCATACATGACGCTTGTCACGCCTGTGTTCCAAAATGGGGTTGGCAGAGCATATAAAACGCTACACAGCCAAAACCGTTTAAAAGCATAATTTTAGATTACATTAAATTTAGGACAACACCTCTCTGTTTCTTCCGTGGGTGCCATAAGAGGCGAAAGGGAATAGGTCTACGTATGCTTCAAGTGACAAGCTAGCAACGTCAAACTAAAACATCCATTTATAAATAGCTTATAATTTCCTAAAACTTTCCTAAAATGAAGCTAACAAAGAGCGGATAACAAAGCAGGTTAAAAGTATTCCCTGCATTCATGTGAATAAGTTTGTAAAGAACATTATTCCTCAAGTTTAATACCATTAGGTTGGTTGACGATAAACAAGCGGCGACAATACGCGGGCAAATCCACTCAACTAAATTAACCCGGCGGTATCGGGCCGGCGGTTACACCGAACTGCTTTTGGAGTAGAAGAGTTACCCATTTAAACATAGTTAAAAAAAAATTTATCAGTTACGACATGAAAATTACATACATATATTATACGTCTGTATTCCTAAATGGGTTAGAAAGAGCGCACGAACTACGACATAGACAAAACCATGACTAGTTCACGCTTCGCAGCCACTTCTAGCAAAATATTAGGTTTAAGAATAGATGGAAGGATTATAATAGTGACAGATTGCTAGCCTGTCAGCCTGTCACTTAAATCTGTTACGACATCTTTTACGACAAATGGAGAGGTTATTCTATCCCGACACCACACGGAACCGTTTTTTGTTTGTGTGAAATAAACGTATAAATTAGTAGGTATTCTGTACCATGACTTGGATTAAAAAGTTATTGTCGAATTGACTTCGCGATTTTTTTCTCCATAAAGGCGAATTTACTATATTACTTTTTTAAAACATAATATACACCCTTATATTTTTTGACATTTCGGTGTGACATGCGGACACATTTATTTGTATTTCGTTTGTGGGGAATCCGATATCCGTCCCTCGTGTGAAGGCATCCAGTATACTTCGCCGTCACAATTGCTATCGGCAAATTATTTCGCTATAATAACACGTACTATTGAATCATTCCATCCCTCCATTTCTTCCATGGATGTCGTAAGAAGCGACTAAGAAGTAGGTTAGGGTATGCCTTAGGCGAGAGGCTAGCGACCTGTCATTATTATGTCTCTTTGTCTATTTTTAGACCTAAAATAAAATTGTGCTAAAAGTTGAACATTCAACTTAAACTACCGTGCCTTAAACTACCGTGAAGCTAAACGTCGAGCTGTACTCGATTTAAAACGTGACGTATCCGTATATTTTTCAACATGTGCTAAAAGTAACAACGATCCGCGAAATATCGCAGTCTTATATTTGACGAGATAATGTTTATGTTTAGGATTTTTAATTGAAAATCTATGTATCAATAAACGTCACGCCCTACGCCCTAGTGATGCGGGATAGGCAGAGACAACAGAGCGTCGTTTGCTCCTATTCTGACATACTTCTCTCGCTTCTCTCACATTCATCACTCTCGTCATACACGACTGTTTCGAGTACTCCTAATTTGGCCTCTCTTTAGAACATCCCCGATCTGGTCGTTATACGTTCTTCGAAGGCCCCCTTGACCGATTTGCTTTAATTTAACACACTTCCCTTATACATTTGCTTACACACTCATGTTTCATCCATATCTGCCACTGCCTGCCACAATTATATTTGTATCTCTTTGTCTATCTTTAAACCTAAAATTGTGCTAAAAGTAACAAAAAGACGTGAAATAATTATGACGAGATAATTTTTAACCGTGTAGGTTTTTTGAAAACTAGCTTTAAAAAATACGACGCGTGCTTAAAACGCAAATCGACCGTCCACGGCTCATTTATAACGCGACCAACCGGTAAATTAGTATGTATGAGTGTCTGGGGACCAGCTCTAATACGTTAGCGAGACGCCATGTTTTAAATCTATTCGGCCATGATGTTAATTAACGTATTAGTTAGGCCCATGCCACACTGCCGTCGCCGCATGCGGCACGTAGAGCGACCAATCGCGTGCGCGGTCGGTGATTGGTGAGAAGCACTGTCTTCATTCTCAACACTTTTTGTTCCAGATAATAATAGTCTCCAACAGCTAACTAACTAAACAACGTATTACAAAAAACGAGTAAAGCAGAAAGGGGGTTAAATGGCCTCTTATAAGGAGTCTATTTACAATATTTGAAAGAAACAAATTAAAAAGTCATTGATTTATCTAATTGAGTTTGCAAACCTTTTTGAATGAAAATTTCAAAATCTGTCTAAGAATACTCTATTAAATAATGTATGATGACTTCAGTACATTGAGGATAGAACCTATAGAGTACTAATGTCATCTTGGTTGTTCGGAAATTATTCCGCAAAACAATTGAAGTGATCGCTGTGCTCTTATTGGCCGGTCCAAGATCGCGCGTAACGCTAGTGCCTTTTTCTCTACGGTTATTGGCTCTGTACAGTTTCTGTGACAGTGACGGTGACGTTTAGTATGTTGAAATCAACAAACCATTTGCGGACCGGGGTTGCGAACATTGTTTCTCTATAGGAGGTTCTATCCTCTATGCTTCAGTATTTAAATAAACAATCAACAAACATTAAACGACAGCTAACTAGGGTTTAAAATATTTTTCGCTTTAACCTCCTAAGGCCCATGGTCCTACGTATAGGACTAATGTCAAAATAAGTTTTAATTTTACATGAATGACACTAAGCATCAAATTCAAACGATCAAAATTTGGTGCTGGGCCTCAGGAGGTTAATAATTTACAATTTTAACCGGTTCTTTGGAACACTTTGTAGAATGTCGTAAGTATTCAATTTAATACACGCTATAGGACACATTTATATTGTAATACGAATTTATACGATCAGTTCTGCGTGCCGCATGCGGCAACGCCGGCAGTGTGGCATGGGAGTTACGTAAAAGGCCACGCAAGGTCGAGTTTCGACCTGACTGAAGTCTAATTGTTTAAATACTCGACATCAATAATTGTCACTCTGCTTGTAAAGTGTGAAGTAATTGTTTTTTAACTCCCATTGCTTGTGTGAGTCTAGCTTTTTTCGTTAATTTAAAAGTTAGTTTCGTTGTAGTGGTTCTCAACTAGGTATGAACAAAATTTGATCAGTAGTATCAGTACTTCACGCCTGTATTCTCAAATAAGGGTAGGCAGAGCAACCGAAACGCTAAATAGAGAAAACTATGACTTTTTCATGTTTTATAGCCTCATCTAGCATATTTTTTAAGTTCTGAGTTGGCAGTTATTATAGTGACAGGTTGCTAGCCTTTTTCCTTAACCTTTTTCTTTAGTCGCCTCCTACGACATCCACAGAAGAAATGGAGCGATGTTATTCCAAATGCAACACCACACGCAACAATACCTTTACCTATAAGAACTAAAACATACTTTTACCTATTTCCTTACTCCCCTCTATCGACACTCAGAAATGCAGAGGAGTTCTGTTATTCTACATCCGAAACCACACGTGAATTTATTTGTAGCGCTGCCTATCCTGTACTAAACTTATCTTAATACGCATTTGAGCGTTCTCCATAGTCTGGCAAACTTGGCAACAGTATCGGGTCGTCGACCCCGCGGCGCCAAAACGTCGCGACACCCAGTCTCCAGCTATCTGTAACGTCCGTAGATATTTTGATAGAATAGGGTGCAGTTGCGACGTTCGATTTGTCTTATGAGCGAATTTTAGTTAGGGGCTTGTTGCTGTTATTTTAGGGTTCCGTATCTAAGGGGTGCAATCGAGGTTCTATGAGACTTCGCTGTCCTTCCGTCCGCCTGTCAGCAGGCTGTATCTCAAAAACCGTAGGTACTGTTGGAATTTTCACAGATTAGGTATGTATTTCTATAGCCGCTATAAACGTAAATTCTAAAAATAAAATTAAAATTACGGGGGACTCTCATGTGTTTTTTTTATGTTTTTGGGTATGTTTTAACACTTGAAATAAACAGAATATTTATTTGTACTAAAAGTAAATAAATACAATTAAAACCAAATTAGTAGGTATTGCAGTTTTTTGCTGTATATTAATAACGGCAGTAGGTAGACACTTGCAATATGGTATGTGATTGGATGACAAATGGTACGGGAAAACGGTCGTGGACGGTTTCGAACGGTTTCAAGTACTTACAGATTAACTTAGTTTTTTTTTTTCAAAAAATGCAATAACTCTTTATTCTTTTTTTATAGCAAATTTGTATAAATGAGTAGCTCTAAAACTAGCTTCAGTTGTCAATAATGGCAGCTAACCGTTTCGTTATAGCGACATTGCGACACAATACTATTATGGAGCATACAGAACAAATTTTTTTGCACTGAATTTTTTTATATTGTAAATTAAGTCCCCTAACCAAACATTTATTCATTAGACCACAACCAAACTAAACAAAGGCAAAGAAAAACACTTGTATTGCATTAACAAGAACCGTAAGTTCCAGATACACCCACTTCCTGTGGACAACGAGCTTTGTCTACCAACCGCTGTTAACTTCCGGTTACTAAGCGAACACTTTTAACGACCCCGACAGAGAAAAACGCATTCTAAACCCTATTCCTTTTACTTACAGGCCTAATTTGCTTGTACACAAGAAAAACAGTTAAGATTTATTATTTTTTACATTCCCCACATTTTCTTTCGCTGGTTACAAGTTCGGATTTAATGAAGTATTTTCTTGAAAGTTTTTTTGCCGTTACGACATTGTAAAGCTGTTTTATTTGTATCTACATCTTAATCATAATGTGCGTACTTATGCGTTCATACGCAAAAAGCAAATGGGATATACTAAAAATCCTGTATACTGCAGTAGGAATATAATGTTTACATTATAAAATCGATATCGAATCTATAATTACATCCGGGTTGCTAGCCTGTCGTCTAAATTATACCTTAACCTATTTCCTTAGTCACATTTTACGATATCCATGGAAGAAATGGAGATGTGTTATTCTGATCACACGCCACACGGACTCTGACTCTACTCATTAGACGTTTCTGTAAAATTTGATTCCAATAAAAATTTCTTAGGTACATATTTTTTACACTAGGTAACCTGGTCCCAAAAATAGAAAAACACAAAAACAAAGAATCATACAATTTGGTTCAGTAGCTAGGAAATGTTGCACGTACGTACGTATTTGTATATCAATGATTCATTTTTATCTATAGATAGACAAATAAGTAACAGTAACAAAAACATCTCACCCTCCGTCGCCGTGCAGTCGCGCCGGTTCGTCTGGCTTCCGCCATTCACGTCTGGGAAGAATCGAGTCAAGGGTGAGCACGAGGGGATTTTAATACTAACAGCTAATGTTACAGTCAAGGAAATTGATTACTGTGCCACTTTGCACCCTTTCACAAGATATATTGTCACTGTGACATACCATACTTCCTACTAATCAAAGCAATATGAAACTCACTATGAAAAGTCATCTTATCTTATAAAATACGGATAACTCACGTTATAAATCGAGTTTAGCTCGACATGTTTCGGACTAATTCGTAGCCCTTCATCTAGGAGCCGGAGCAGCTGCTGCTGCCAAACGCGAACTGCGCGCCTCGGCTCTCTTCGCGCGACTGCTCGTGCTCGACGAAACTAACACTGGCTCACGACTACCTTCGTTATTATCGTCATTTATATTATTGTCAAAAATAGGGTAGCACACAACACTAACTACATCACTTTGTAAAGGCACCTCCACACTCGCTGTTGACGCAGTACGAAGATTCAAAACCGTCTTCCAACTCGGAGGCACCGACCAACCACTATCTCGATTAAAATTTGGACGTCTACTAATCTCTATAGCTTCACGTACTTTTCGTTGAATGTAAAATTTCTCCCTTGCTAGTACGGAAACCTTGTCAAGACGGATATAGTGCGTCGAATCAGAGTTCATTGAGTGTTCGGCAACGGCTGACCCCCGATCATCTTGTTTCTTCATACTGCGTATGTGCTCCGATAACCTCGTGGAAACATTGCGTCCTGTCTCTCCGATGTAATTTTTGCCACAAGAACATGGAATCATGTATACCCCGGGACCACTCAGGGGCTCTTTATCCTTTGGTGAACGCATCCACTGCCTCAACTGCTTATGAGGGCGGAATATCGACTTGATGCTATATCTACGGCGTAACAAGTGCCCGATTCTATCCGTTACCCCTTTTATATAAGGCAAGTACACTGGCAACCTCTCAACCTCTTCTGGCCGCTGACGAGCCGACACGTTCACAACACGGTTACACTGCCTCCAGTTGTACCCATTGCTTTCTAATACACGCTTCACGTGACCCAGTTCACGATCAACAAACCGAGGATCACAAATTTTTAAGGCGCGATTTATCAACGTTCTGGGCAAAGAAGATAAATGACAAGGATGGTGGTGTGAATCTGCCCTCAAGTAACGACCAGTATGAGTTGGCTTACGATATACTGTGGTTTCCAGCCTCCCACAAGGTCTACGCATTACCAAAACATCCAGGAACGGCAGATGCCCGTCGCTTTCCATCTCCACCGTGAACTTAACCTTATCGTGCACCGTGTTAAGGTAGTTGGTAAATTGTGACAAATCATCTCTTGACACAATGGCTTGACCAATATCTAGGAACCACAGGAGCGTTGTTTAAGGCTTTATCCTCCAACCACTCCATAAAAATATTGGCAGTAACAGGAGCTATCGGTGAACCCATGGCCACTCCATCAATTTGCAGATAATATTCACCGCGTCAAACCAAATATCCACTTTTCAGACACAACTCGATTCCCTCCATATACACGGTAGGTAAAGCTGTGACACACAACAGGTCAGATATTAATCTTAACGTCTCGTCTACCGGTACATTGGTGAAAAGAGATGCGACATCAAAGCTAACCATCAGTTCGTCGTCACTTAATCGGATATCATTCAACAAACCAACGAAATGTTGTGAATCTTTAATAAAACTCGCCGATTTACCCGTAAATTCAGAAAGCACAGACGAAAAATACCGGGCAAGACCATACGTCGGCGAACCAATCTGACTCACTATGGGTCTCAAAGGCCAATCAGTCTTATGTATTTTGGGCAAGCCGTATATTTTTGGTGAAGTAGGGTTCTGTGGACGCAGCTTTGCAATTAAATTCTTGTCGGGTAGACTGTGCAAAAATTTGTTTACCTTTGCCTTTTCTATAGAGATTAGTAGACGTCCAAATTTTAATCGAGATAGTGGTTGGTCGGTGCCTCCGAGTTGGAAGACGGTTTTGAATCTTCGTACTGCGTCAACAGCGAGTGTGGAGGTGCCTTTACAAAGCGATGTAGTTAGTGTTGTGTGCTACCCTATTTTTGACAATAATATAAATGACGATAATAACGAGGGTAGTCGTGAGCCAGTGTTAGTTTCGTCGAGCACGAGCAGTCGCGCGAAGAGAGCCGAGGCGCGCAGTTCGCGTTTGGCAGCAGCAGCTGCCGCGGCTCCTAGATGAAGGGCTACGAATTAGTCCGAAACATGTCGAGCTAAACTCGATTTATAACGTGAGTTATCCGTATTTTATAAGATGAGTGAGTCTCACGGTAGTTTAATGTTCACTATGAAAAGGTTCAAAGTGGCACAGGTATCAATTTCCTTGACTGTACTAGTTCGACGACGTGTCGTTGCAACGTTACTTGTTTCTATGTTGATAAGGCGCAGTGGAGACGACAGACTTTTTGTGCGATCGAGTCTGCGGCGCACAAAAAGTCTGCGAGGGTTGTATGCGTTGTGCGCCGGACTTTTTGCGCGTTGTGTGCGTTACTGCATTACAATCCCATAGGTTCTATTTTCATAGACTAAAATGTCCGTTGCGGATAGTCTGTCGTCTCCGCAGAGCCTTCGATAGCAGAGTGTTCGAATGTATAGATGAAAAAACAGCATTACTTTTAATAATCTAACTGGCTTTAACTCTCCATTACAAAAAACGTACGGAATATGTATGTATGTACGGTTGTAAGGTAGCGCCGTAGCCCTGTTACTTAAATGTTTTAAAATCAGCTTACCTAAATACGTACGGGATATGTAGATACGTACGGGATATGTAGATACGTACGGTAGCCCCGTTGCCCTGTTACTAATCTGTGGCATCACTGAACTGACAAAGCGGACGTAGATGCGACGGTTCAAACCAATAATTGGCGTAAACTCCACAGTCGGCATAAGCATTCTCATTTCGGTGGCCATTTTGGGCTATCGAACCGATTTAGTGGGATAATTTTGCTGCGAAGTGGCAAAATAGTGGTTGTTAAAGCGTGATAATTAACAAATCTATGCGCTTTTATCACAGAGTGTACGTAGATACAGTACCTAAGTATTTTCAATTGCCTACTCGGCTCTTGATTTTTTGCAGAGACTATTTCCATGGCAAAGGAAAGCAGTGGGAAATTAAAAAAACTTAGAGTTGGGACACCAAAATGATACAAAGGGCGGCCCATTTAGATCGGTCAATATGAAAGTCTGAAACTTTACGACACGAAGATTTCTTCTTAGGAACCATGGCAATGATTCTAATAATAAGAGAAACTGCTTTCATACATTAAAAAATAACCTGTAATCGGCTCGGGAAACGAACCCGGATATTCTGAAGAATAAAATTAATTCTATTTCTATTTAGATATCGACTGTGTATCTATTTATGCATTAAGTTTATCTGTAAAACATGATGTCTAAAATTTGTAAAATTTATTGTGTTATTTGTGTTCATATCCTTTAATTTAATTTAGTCACTGTTCGAAATGACCACCGTCTTTTTCAATCCAATATTCAACACGTTAGAAGCGTAAAATTATCTTCATTGTATTAAAAATCGCGGCAAGAAATATAATCTAGCAATTGAGGTATTTCGTACAACCAGTTAGCTCAATTTTAATTAAAACTTTGGCGACACCGGTTACCAATACTAACATTGGCGTATCCCATTTCCACTTTGTACAAGCTGGGATTCTTTTAAGGTGCTTATAGACTAGTGTGGAAAAGGCTCCTATAGAGAGATCTCCAGGCAGTTGTTATGCCTGGGAACCTAAGTCCACAGAGAGAAAGTTGGGAGTTGTATTTATGCAACCGATTATCGAAACTTCGTTAGCGCGAAGTTGGATCGTTTAGTTCGGCTATTCGACGAATGTGGCGCTGAAGCGCTACACTAGCATTATTTTTAACATAAAACTTAAAGAAACTACCGTGAAGAAAAACATCGTGGAACAACCTGTACATAGTGATAGAGTTCAAAGTTGTGTGTGAATTTCCTAATCCGCACTGGGCCCGCGTGGGAACTGTAGCTCAAGCCTCACACTGAGAGGAGGCCTGTACCCAGCAGTGGGACATAATCAGGCTGTATTATTACCATTTTCTTACAGATAGCACCAACAACAAAAACGTGTCCTGTAAAACAGTGTAAATAAAGCCACGTTTATTTTTCCCCAGATTTTACATAACCGTTAACATAATAATCACTTAAAAAAACTACTTTCTGGTTGTAAAGCGTCCGATTAGATCGCTACGGCTTTCGCACCGAATATCTTTTAGAGCCGGCGGCAATCTTTGGTCGTTAGCCACTCCTCCTAGCGTGGGGTTTAAGGGACAAGCGGGTATCCCTTTTTTACTATGTTAAAATACAAACCTGTGGTTTTATTCTTTAACATACATACAATCACGCCTGTATTCCCAAACGGGGTAGGCAGAGCACACAAAACGCTACATAGACAAAAGAATGACTATTTCACGTTTTGTGGCCACTTCTAGCATAGTATTTTTTAATGTTTTGAGGTGGCAGGTACAATAGTGACAGGTTGCTAGCCTGTTACCTAAAGTATACCTAAACCTACGAGTATGTCCTTAGTCGCCTCTTACGACATCCATGGAAGAAATGGAGAGATGTTATTCTATACCCAACACCACACGGGGATATTCTTTAACGTAACGAATTAAACTCGTCAACGAGGTATCAAAATTAGCTGTCTTTTTTCGTTTGGGTTTTGAACAACACCTTTCCTTTTCTTTATTGGATGTCGAAAGAGGTAACTAAGGAAATAGATTTAGGTATGCTTTAGGCGACAGTATCACTATTATACCTCTCATCTGCTTTAAACCTAGAATTATGCTAGAAGTGGATACGAAGAGTGAAATGGTCACGATTTTGTCTGTGTAACATTTTGTCTGCTTTGTCTTCCCCGTTTGAGAATATGGGCGCGATTCTATGTATTCTATGAATGTTGTCGTATAAAATAATCTAGCATGCGTTCAAAGGTTGATTGAAATAATCACATGGTTTTTTTTAAATTATATAACTAACTTAATTAATTAAAAATTAAAAAAACCCCCGACGAGCCTCAACGCGATGGCTTTGCTGAACGTGTAACATTCTCATCACACCTAACAAATGACCTGATGACCTTGAAGACCTGGACCGATTTCCACCAAACATAGCTAAGAACACTCTCGACGGATATAGCTTTTGAACAAAAAAAACCGCATTAAAATCGGATCATCCGTTTGAGAGCTACGATGCCACAGACAGATACATACACATTCACACACACACACACACACACAGACACGTCAAACTTATAACACCCCGTCGTTTTTGCGTCGGGGGTTAAAAATTGATATCCGGGTGCAAACATTACTAAACAATAAAAATAAAATGTAGTACCGTTCTCTGTCTTTACTAGTAGGCGAATAGACTTTACTTATTGGGGTACTTTCGGCAGTGGTCTAATTGCAAAAAAACAGGCAACACTGGCAATGTAATTTTAGTGTGTGGGTTAAAAAAAATACTTTTAAAGCAAGTCTGTCTTCCCCGCTGCCGCTTATGCCTTCCGCCCGCCGCTAACTCGCCGATAGCGGTTCCGGCGCTCCGCGGCTACCCTTTAACGAGGCGCTATCATTCGAATTCATTTATAAGCCCTCTCAACACTTTCCAACGTGATTACAGGTTCGCTTGATTAAGTGAATTGATTGCGGTAAGGTTTTTGTTTTTACAACTTTTTATTTAGCTCTGTTTGTTATTAAAGACTTATATTCTAGATTCTGCGCACTTGTCAAAGACGGAGGAGAATATTGTGCAGAATGGCGAATAGCAAAAAAAAATGGCATAAGATTCGAATACAAATCAGTTTGTTTGTGGGATAATCAACTATTATGTCCCTTGCCATCGTGATATCTATGTGAATTCCTTCGAATGGCAATATGCCGTTTCCCGGCGAACGTCTAATTGACCACGGGTAACTTACATTGCCAGTTTGCCGTTCTTACCGTAAGGGGCGCTCCGTCATATGTATAATTTTAATTTTATTTATTACAACTAGGCGCCTGCTGTATTGTTATGCATATAAACTAGCCTAGGAAATGGTCTCAAAATAATCTTAAAAAAACAATTGCGAAACGAAATCCCGCGATCGACAGACCTGGTTATCTTTTTTCTGCATCGGACGATAAAAAGGAACGTTTCAAAAGGACAATGAGTGTGCCGGTTAGCCCATAAATAAAAGCAAGTACAAGCACTTTAATTTGTTCGGAATTAGCGTTATCTGCTGACTTCGGACCCTTGGATGAAGTTAATTTCCTCGGGTGTCTTTTTTCTTGGAACATGACCCTTGATAAGGCTGATTATAGATAGTTGGGATGGGATAGTCGGAAGCCATTTAACGAGTGTGCAGAAATAAGAATGCTTCGTGTTTCTAACGGGGCTAAATGTAGTACTTAGGTACATACATACATACTTATGTCGTGCAATATAAAATGCTTGAAAAGTCAGGAATGCTTAGAAGAATTATCGACTAAACCAAGCTACACTAGACCGCATAACGTTTTTTTCTTAATTCTATTAAATTGTAAAACTTGGTAATGAAAGTAGGAGCCAAGATGGTGTCTATCAAACATTTTAAACTAAATAAAAAATAACTCGTCTATAAAATAAACCTTTTTTTTAGGTACACACACGTTTATTTTGCTGATTCTTAAATGTTAAGACAAATTGTCTTGTTTATGTTATGTGTTTACAATTATAGTTACGACATGAGTACAAAAAAAATCACTCAGTGTAATAAAATAGCTACAGTAAATAAAGTTAACTAACTTTGAAACTGAAAGCCCCTGTAATTAGAGGGCTGAAGACAAATAACTATGGTCAGTGCTAATTGGTGCCGGACATGCGACCTGAAGAATAAGTTTAGGCGGCACCTTGTTACCTGTAAATTGTAGGTGTGGTGATGTCTTTTAAATTTGTTATCATATTTCAAGACTATCATGAAGTTCAGATTTACCTAGATTTTACTGGTTCATAAGATGGAAAAAAAATCAAACACGTTATTTTCAGTTAGAGTAAACGCGTCCAAAAAACTCGGTAAAAAAAACTCGGAATTTTTCAAGTAAAAATAATTACGAAAATCTGAAAAGATTGCCCGTCTTTTGAACTCGCGCTATAAGTTAACCGCGTAACATCTCGAGCTAATCTCGACATAAAGACGTGAATATTACCGATTTACTTCACTGTATAAAGCCAATTTAAATTATTACCTGTTAAGCGATGGCTCTCGCTCTGGAATGGTTTTTCCAGTCAACAACTTCCGTCACGAGCAATCATATCATTAGATCAATCCACAAAACAGATTCGGGAATCCCCAATTTTCTTGAGTAAAGTTGCAGCTCCAGTAATGCTTAAAAACGGTGATGGTACGGAATCGCAGTGACGCATCGTATGCGTGACGTTTTTGACGCGAGCTCCCCACAACGCAGCTTAAAAAAACTGTCATCGATTTGGGAGGTTCACGTCAAACATCTTTCGTATGGGGAACGTCACGATGCGACTGCGTATTTTCAGCAGCAGTGTGTGGAGCATGCGTCAAAGACGATGCGGATACGACGCATCACTGCGATTTCTTACCGTCACCGTTTTTCAAGCATTGGTGGTCGCAACTTAGGGCCAATTTAAATTGTTAGCTTAGGCAGTGGCTCTGTACTCTCGCGATGGAATGGTTTTTCCAATCAGTAACTTCCGTCACAAGCAATCATTTCATAAGATCAATCCACAGACAGATTCGGGAATCCCTAATTCGCCTGTTAACTGATCTATCCGTTGTTCCAGCGGTGATGCGGCGCAGTTGACGGAGCGACGCGCGCGCAACCATCATGCACCAATGCTCGCTGTTCATACTTACGCTGCTCTGCGTGTCTGTCAAAGGTTAGTATTAACATAAAATACGTACAATCACGCCTGTGTTCGTATACGGGGTAGGCAGAGCACACGTAATGCGACATAGAAAAAAAACACGACTCTTTTATGCTTTGTAACCAACATAATAATTATCACGTTTGTGGGATATTTTGTAAGAAGTTGTCCATTTCTTTTCACAATAAAAAAAATGGTTTTTTTACTGTCCCTAATTTTTCAAGCAATTTTTATAATTCCACTCCGTGATCGCCATAGGAAAAAAAGTAATGGAGTGAAAGTTTTTTTGGGACAATATTCTTAATTGTCGGTTTACTTTCTTTATGACTGTTCTTAGTGCTGAGCGACAAAACCATTTCTTTTTTCAAAATTAAAAAATCTAACTTTTTATAAATTACCTTTTTACCTACCTTTAAATATAGTAGGCAGAGTGTGCGGAACGCATGCGTAGTGAAAAAAAAATCCTAATGTGGAGCAAGACCACAAGCTACCAATGGGCTGCAGACTGAAAAATCGCGTCGTATCAAGGGTCACCGCCTTTTGCATCAGACCCTTGAGCCAACCGTCTAGCGAGAGTGTTCTGAGGTGTTGGTCAAGATTCTTCACTGTGCTTCTTCTTTAATATACCTTTTTCATTTATGTTTAAACTTATAAAAATAGGTATGCTAAAAGGTATATCTATGCTAAGAAGTAAAACAATACCTACATATTTTTATAGTCCCGTACCGAAAGAATGCCAAAGGGACAGTCTGAACATCATAGTTCCCACAATTATTTATTACTACGGTAGTTATAGCAAATGGTAGAATAACAATAATGTGTAATTGTTTTTTACAGACATATCCGGAAGCTGGGAGGAATGGTGGACATACGATGGAATCTCAGGTAAACAACTTACAAATTAAGAAAAAACGCGAATTAAAGGATAATACTTAGTGTTCTGAAGTTTTGAATTACGTCACTACGTGGTACGATTTTTTACACTGCGTGACGTTACAAGTGTTCATATACATGCCTATTGTAGGTATATTAATCATGAAGTGAACTATCCAAAAAAGTAATTACAAAAATAATAATTACATATTGTTCACCAGATAGTTAATTAACCAATCAAACTGAATTTGCATGTCTGATTAGTTACAATTGTCGGCGTCATGTTTTTGTACGGACACCAATTCTCATTCATCCCCTAATCATGACCACATTCACTCGAAAAAGTGGGACATATTCCCATAATGACGGTAGGGTAATGACCACAGATAGTATCTTAATGATCCGCCCGTATCATTACACTGGATAGTGAATGGCCGACCCTACACTCACCGAAGAAATGAATCTGATGACAGAATGATAGTGATTTTGACTGGCCCTAATTACAGTTACATGGTTTTGATTTGAAGAATAAAGTGCTAATGGCTTACTTACGTAAGCATGTAGAAACTTTTATAACCTAAAATACTTCTAACCTTCCTCTGGTAGTATTTTAACTTAGTATTTTTACTTTCAACAATTTGTAAGTTAAGTTCAGGTAGAAATAACCTCATGTTCTTTCTTACATCACAAAGCCACATAAATACCCGTCCAATTAGATTACATACAAGAACTCGACTCATATAATTACCACTCACTAATTACGGCACTATCTCCAATCTCTAATAACACTCCAGTAATGATACCAATACTTTATTCATACCTATTGACCCACAAAAATCTGACATTATCTACGCGTATCTGGAATTCCGGGACACCCTACATTATACACGTTTCAATGCACTATGATGACCAAATTTTGCGGGCGCCCAAATACCTATTGAATTTGATAGCATAGTTACGTGGGGTTGAATGACCTTTATATTTGAGCAACGCGCGGATAATTTTGATTCGTCATCGTTTTAAATATGCTCATTTAGTTTTGGATTCGGTTAAATGCCTAATCTAGTGTGAAATTCGCTAGGTTCGGGAAAAGTTTTTGATGAGCGTTTTATGGAATTCAGTTTTATTTTCGGCCATTCTGAATCTCCACTCTCCAATTTATCTCCATTTTGGACCAACTACTGGGAAGATAGTGACACTGAAATAGAGGCGAGCCAAATTGACTGAATAATATATCTATATAGATATTATAAAATGACGAATAACTACTGTATTTACAAAATAGGTAAGCTATTTCTAAGAATTTTATAAATTCGAAATTAACTCTGTCTGTCTAAATGTCACCCTTTCAGGCTTAATCGGTAATCGATCATCATCATCACCAATTTAACTAAATTTAGACACGTGCAATTTTATATTCGTATTTATTAAGATACGTATTTACGTGTTATTAATTCACGCTTAACAATAAAAAATGTCGACCTGCTTATAAATAATCCTATTTACTTAGTCGCCTCTCACGACATAAGCAGAATATTAGGAAATATGTTGTTATTCTATCCCGACTCCACACAGGTATTAAAACTGTACTATAATTAACCAAAATGCTAATAATAGGTGATAATTAATTAGGAGGCGGTAATCAAGTAAGTAAATTAGGGTGTTAATAAAAATAGGGAAGGTCACAGTTATTGTTAGATCATTGTACGGAAGTGATAATCAATAGTTCGCCGACTGTAGGAAACTTTTCAATTCTCCTGTTATCTTTAAATCAGTTTGCGTGCGTTTTGAATCGATTTAATTTGAAACGTATATTTAACTAGTATGTATTTATAGCCGGATCATTGCACTGCTACTTTGTAGCTTGATTGTGTTTTTACACTTACTTTGAAATCAAAACGTGACGTTAGTTCATTAGATATTAAATCCTTAAATATGAAATTATCCTTTATTTCGTGCTTCTAACCTAATTTCCATACAAAGATAGACATAATTTAGGTCTCATAAATCCACAACAATTTTATTAAAATGTAAAAAAGTGTGTTTTTCGTAATTTCGGAATTAGTTTCCGAAATTTAGTATGTACCTAAATATCCACACTAATATTGAATTAGCTAGTATTTTGTAGCTTTTCAGTTATTACCTGTGGAAGGATTTAAAAAATACAAAAAAAATAGCTGCACAGCTACGAACATCGGCTAGACATCTAATTCGTCACTGTTCCTGAAACTGAGACTCTAAATGCTGTTTCAACCCCCAGGCCCGGGGTTCTGGGGGCTCATCAACCCCCAGTGGAGCATGTGCAACAAGGGGCGCCGGCAGAGCCCCGTCAACATCGAGCCCGAGAAGCTACTCTTCGACCCCTGGCTGAGGGACATACAGTTTGACAAACACAAGGTAAGACAGTACTTTAGCTCTCTCCAACATAGTATAGTGTAAAGTTTGAATTTGGAACGATAATGTACCGGCGTTCATTATATTTCCTCACGATCGTATGAACTCTGTTGTAAAGGGTTAGGGGGTTTGCCAAAGAAAAGAAGATAAACCTACGTTTTTATACGGTTTTATACCTTTACCATGTAGGCACGTTACCTAGGATAGGAGCAATTGTGTCATTACCTATATTTGAGTGTCATTCAGATAAGTATATTAAGATAATATAATTTAGAGATATAGTTCCGAAGTTTAAATGAACAACAATAATTAAAAAAAAAAACACAATAACAGAAAAAAGGTAACTTCTTAAAATGTTCATAATTTTCCAACTGCAAGGGATAGGTATATTTTTTCTGATTTCTCTCATGATGGTTACGATCAATCCTGTCACCCCGTTTCGGCTTGACTGTGACTTCTGGAACAGTAGATACCCATGTGAAAAAAAAAAGATTTTGTACCAAATTTGAACGGTTATTTGATTGTTTTATAGGGTAACTTACCTACCTACAAAAATCTGTACAAATTTGAAGTATCGATAACTTCCGAGAATGGAAGCACATCACTATTTTCATGTACAAGTAACAGGCAACACAAGCCATGTCATTTCAGTAAAAAAAAAACTTTACCTACGCGCTAAGCTTACAGTAGCATAGTTATACTGACTGCGAAAAACTGCATTTAAAGAACTGTCAATTTTACACTCCGAATAAAATGAATGGCTATCAGACTTTAAAAAAATCTGTACATGAGTGACTGAATTGCAATTTTACACACGTAGCTTAATGACCACTTTGGCAAAAAGCTGCAACACGAATCAAAAACCTGATAAAAAATAAAGTGCATACGGGCTGCATTCGGCTCGTAGATATGAAAAAATATACCTACATGGTTGCTCGTCTTTTATGCAAGCTTTAAAGTCCATAAATTTTATGAACTATAACCTGGCATCTATCTTGATAACACAGCCCGAATCATCTCATACTGAGAGAAGGCCTATGTCCAGTAGTAGTGGGACGTATATGTAACAGTAGTTCTCCATTTTTCGTATATGATAGGTGTCACAAAAGAGGTCTAAGGAAAAAGGTGCATGTTTCAGGCTACAGACTGGCAAAGTGTCAAATATTTAGAATAACACTCTCCATTTCTTCCGTGGATATCATAAGAGGCGACTAAGGAAATAGGTAATACATTTTAGGCGACAGGCTAGCAACCTGTCACTATTATTCCTACCAACTCAAAACCTAAAAAATATTGCAGAAACGTGAAATACTCATTGTTTTGTCTATGTAGCATTTCGTCTGCTCTGCCTACCCCATTAAAGAATACAGGCGTGATGTATGTGTATTTCATTATTCTCTCTTTCACGTAAATACCAACATTGTAATAATTTCATCATCACTAATGTGTATTTAACGGGAAAATAGATTTAGCGATCGGCCAACCACGGGCGCGGGCGTAATCGCTGCGTTTCACAGCTTACCGCCATTCGGCGAGGGCTCTTACCACTTAATTAAATCCCAATAAGCAGATATCGTATTAAAAATGCATACACAGACGCCTGTATTTCCAAATGAGGTAGGAATAAGAAACGATCCATGGTCAAAAACCACTTCTAGAATATTTGTACATTTTAGTTTAAAAGGTGCAATAGTGACAAGTTTAAAGTGTACCTTTTTATACTTTTTTATCCTTAGTCGTAGTCGCTTACAACATCCACAGATACCCTTAAACCCGACGCGGAACAATGATGTAAAAATGTGTTTAGTGCTTTAAAAAAAAGAGCTCTAACGTTTATATTTATAAATGATTCTTACAGCGCCTTATTCTGAAGTTGAAGACGTTAATACAGAGCAAAAAAAAACTAAAATCGATCTTCGTTGCCTTTGCAGATTGTCCACAGTCTTTGCATGCGGTTCATCCAGTGTCTTCGCATAGCACGACGTGTGATAATCTGTTCCTCAACCTATATCAATTTAAGACGTTTTTCAGACCAAAAACCCTATCGAGAACGCGTCGTAATCCGCACACGAACGTGTTTTGCAAAAACGCCTCCGATACCCGACGCGATAGGCTATCGCTGCGCATACATTAGCATGACATTACCCACAGTAATTCAACCTAAATGAATAATTCTGCAGTGCACCGTTACAATATTCATTAGTCGCACAGTCTACCATATACCTACATCGACGACTTGCTTGAAACAACTAAATAGGCTCCTGTAGTCTTAGGAATAGAGTTGAATATACGGTCCATTTCAGACAGGACTTTAGTATATTTAGTCTAGAGTGTATCTACAGTTCTGCAAGCGATTGTAACTACAGTATTACAGCGCTTAAAGCTCTAAATTGTCCAGTTTGTGTTTTGTTGGTAGATTGGCAGTAGAGCTCCTTGCATTTTTTATTGGCAATTTCACTGCATTTGGTTTGGAGATTCAGGCGGTTATGCAACAAGGGACGATGGGAGTTTTTAGTAAGGATACGTGGGTATTGTTAGTCCCGTATAATATTTAAGATGCTGGTATGACTGAAATAATAATTGAACCGCTATACGGATCTGCTTACAGCTAAATATGATTATGATTCTGTTACGATAACGGAACCGCAAAAATCGGAACCCACAACTTTATCAAACAGTTCCCGAAAAGCGCTTTTACACGTCTTTGTCGAGACTACCAGCGCTTCAGAAAGACGATCTTTCCCAAGAAGAACATGCCGTAAGAGACTTAGCAGAAACTCTTTTTTTTAATAAGAGAATAGAACTTTGACAGACCCAAACCCAAGAGCCAAAGCAACGCGTTGGACGCAGGTTTTCACGCCGTGTCCTATTTTGAAAGCAGAGTAGTACCGGGGCACGGATGCCCACCTATGCACAATGCACATGTTATTTTTCTTAGAATATAAGAAAATAACAACTATGTACAATATAGAACTGTATTGATATACAATCACGCTTGTGTTACCAAATGGGGTAGCCAGAGCAAACAAATCGTGACATAGGCAAAACCGTGATTATGACTATCACGTTTCGCAGCCACTTCTAGCATAGTTCTGCTTTAGGTTTGCAAAGATGGAAGAGGTAGAATAATGACAGGTTGCTAGCCAGCCGCCTAAAGTATACCTTAACCTATGTCCTTAGTTGCCTCTTACGACATCCACGGAAGAAATAGAGAGGCGTTATTCTATCCCGACACCACATGGTAATCTTTATTATAATACAAGAAAATAACTCTATGCTTGTTGTAGCGGAGTGAACCTTCAAATATAGAACTTAAAAAATATACCGAACCAAAAACCGAGTCGGGACTC
This sequence comes from Adoxophyes honmai, assembly GCA_005406045.1. Taxonomy (NCBI): domain Eukaryota; kingdom Metazoa; phylum Arthropoda; class Insecta; order Lepidoptera; family Tortricidae; genus Adoxophyes; species Adoxophyes honmai. The sequence goes on along the minus strand of BHDV01058672.1, from coordinate 190,634 downwards.
GTGGCGAACGCCGTAACTGATATTTCTGAGTAACACCAGCCATAAAGAAGTAACGCAGCAGGCGGCAGGCGTTATCAATCAATGGGTCGCACCTTGATTAGAATCCCTGAAAGTTACGCTTTGAGTGGTGATGACATATTGCCCGGCAACACGCGAGCGATGAGTTACGGCTCTAGTCACGGCGCGAGAATGACCTAGATATTTTTTAAATTGAGCAGTGTTATGACTATTTTTATGGTGATTGCCGAGGACTTAATTGCTGACATGTGCTTTGTAAACAAGCTTAAAATTACATGACTATGAAATAATAAGCACAATTTTTTTTGTTAGCCTAACTGCTAGGCAAAGGCTTCCCGTTTCTTACACCAGTCTTCCCTATGTCGAGCAGGCACCTGCTTATCGTCTTGAAAAGCATTCAGGTTGTGCCACCATCATCTCTTAGGTCTGTTCCTGCTCCTTTGGCCATTAATAGTGTTCCATTTACTCCCCAAATCACCCTATTGTGACGTCAGTGCCACAACAATTCAGGGTCTGCATTCATTACAAATGATAGCGAATAAGGAAAACTAAAGCACTTTACCACCATTTTTAAGGAAAATTGTTTTTGTTTATTTAGGGTCACATAAACGTTGAAGTCCAGGACATAGGCATTGGACTGTTTCTACTACCTACGGAACAGACTTAATCACGTTTGAGTATTATTTTAATTACCTCAACGATTCGGCCGCGTTACAGCGACAATTGTTACAAGTAGACTGAAGCAGAGCATCAAAATAAATTAGTTTTGCAGCTCAGATTCTAGAAACTACCCGACTTGATGTGCCGTGGGAGTCCCTTTGTATTTATAGCCAGTCTAACACCAATTCGACGAGCGAAACCTTACCAAAAAAGTGCCAAATTCGATTTTAGTAATGAATTTTTTAAGGGAAATATTTCTGTTCAGGTCAGCGGAGTACTCCAGAACACAGGACAATCTCTGGTCTTCCGAGTAGAGAAGGACTCAAAGCACCAAGTGAACATAAGTGGGGGGCCACTCTCCTACCGGTACCAGTTCGAAGAGATATACTTCCACTACGGCCTGGAAGACAATAGGGGCTCAGAGCATCAGATTGACCACCACACGTTCCCTGGGGAGGTAAGTGACGTATTAGGTATAGGTCATACATACATACTACGTGGAGAGAATAGATGAAACAAGGACACTATTGCAAATCACCTTAAACAAATCTACAAGGGAAGTGTGTTAGGGCAAGTTGGTCGAGGTTGCCATCGAAGAGCGTATATCGACCAGCTAGGTTAGCATGGCAAGGTGCGAATAGAGACGCACGCTCACGACAACACGCTCTAGTCGCGTCGCGCGCGGGACAGTCTACCCGTCACATTCTGACGTCGCTAGTAAGACAGTGACAGGTACAGTCTATCTCGCGCGTATCTTTACTCGCGCCCTATCGTGCTAAGAGCACTGTTACTATCTAACTAGAGACACCAGAAAGTGACAGATATTTTATCCCACCCCCGTGTCGTCTCGCGCGTGTTGACACGTTGTTTGGTTGCTGACGTCGCTGTGCTAACTGATCGGCGATGTTCGAAAAAGATGCCAAATTAGAAGTAACCGAATCCGTCGCGAGTGTATGGAGAATGTTGAATGCGAGTGAAGCCAGAGAAAAGTGCCGGAATAGAAGCGAATTGCGCTCTGTTGTCTCTGCCTACCCCGCAGGGAATGAGGCGCGACGTTTATGTATGTATGTATAAGTACACAAATTCTATTTCGTGTCTTTTCTGTGGACGTGACAAAAGTAAAAGGTCACAGAATACACGCACACATTACAGACGTCACGTGAATGCCATTCTTGTTGCATGGATTGTCAAAAAAAACGTCAATTTACGCCGAAACTTGACACCGACTAAAAAAGTTGTCACCCTCTAGAAGGGTTTATTGGGGCTTAAAAACGCGAAAATCTGAAACTTTTCCAAATTAACACCTCCAAGTTGGCGCTATCGGCCATTCATTGTCGAACTTCAGCCATCGTCCCCGCAAGTTGCGCTAATTGCTAATGAATGGAAGGCTTTAATTTTTAAGTGCCTTAGCTAAGTGTGGCTTTTTTACAATTTAATTTTTACATGTAGCATTTAACTTTTATTTGTTTTTGCAACTCAAAAAAAGTTTTGGGATTTAAACTCCGCTTCTGTGAAGATTCGATTATTAAAGGAAACGATAGATTTATACTTAGGTATTCTAATTATTCATGTTGCTATGTCCACAGATCCAATTATATGGATTCAACAAGGAATTGTATCACAACATGTCAGAGGCCCAGCACAAGTCACAAGGAATCGTTGGGATTTCACTCATGGTTCAGGTGAGACTATTTAAATTCCTCACATTTAACTACGATCATCCCCAGTGAGCGAAATTAATGTGCCGATAGACGTATGACGTAAAGCCACATACATACATACATAATAGGGTGGTTCACCAATGTATGAAAAAAAAAATTTTTTCGATTTTTTCACGGGGCACCCCTTATTTTTTTTACACTTGCTTATTTAAATATCATACTTAAATTTCAAATCTCTATCATAAGAGGAAGGGGGTGCTCATCGAGCCTAAAGTTTCGTAAAATTGCAAATATTTCGTCATTTTCAGCTATACATAAAATAAACTTCATTAGAGAATTAGGACATCAAAATACGTTTATTGATAAGCACAAATAATCTAAAACAATATTTCCTTCTAATTATTAAAGAAAATTATAACTATACACTGGAAAAACTTGACAAATTATTTCGAAATTGCATCAATAATCGACTGTTTAGAAATGTCCGTCGATACGATTTTATTTGTTTCCACAACCTACAAAGGAATTGTTTGACTTCTTCGTCATATATCAGCAGGTTCTTGAAATCGTAGAACAATCTGACTCCTCGTTTAGTAGCATTCATTATTTCCAAGCTTTGAAACACGCTCTTTTCCTTTGATATAATTTTGATCATTGATCCATTGTTTGTGAGGGTAACGAGTCTTCAATATTTAACGACTGAAGCAAGTTTCGCGTACGGTTAGTGACAAAGTCACCAAGAGTAACATCTTTTTACAGAAGGGATGCATTACCTCTTACCAATCGAGTACTGCAGACTTTTGACATCCCCTTCACGACCTTTTTCTTTACTTTGTGCGATACCATACCGGAAAAAAGAGCGAGTCCGACCAATTTATCTGATAGGTACCACAAGTGACGCTCTAGGACCTGTTTGGCTAACTTGAATATTTCGGATTCAGCATTACTATATTTATCAAGGTTCAACCATAATTCAAGATCTGAGTTAGGAGTTTCTGTTACAAGAGAAGCTTGTGTCCACGTTTTTGTGTATAAAAGTACTACGAACGTTAGGTATAACTCGCTCCAGCTAAGCCAACTTTCGTTTAGTTAGCTTGAATATATCTTGCCGATCGCGAATGAGATACATTTTCATCACGTAGAGCAATTCCTGTCATTACCACCGCAAAAACGGAACGATGATCAAAATCATATCAAAGGAAAAGAGCGTGTTTCAAAGCTGGAAGTAGTGAATACTACTGCTGAACGACGAGTCAAATTGTTCGACGACTTCAAGAGTCTGCTGACATACGACTAAAAAGAAAACATTTTTTTTACAGGTTGTGGAAGCAAAAACTGGAAAAACCATTTCGACTGACATTTCTTAACAGTCGATTATTGGGGCAATTTCGAAATAATTTGTCAAGTTTCCACAGTAGTTATATTTTTTTTAATAAAGAAATATTATGAATGAGAAAATGTCAAATA
>BHDV01058672.1:135772-167837 GCA_005406045.1 Adoxophyes honmai | reverse complement strand
CTTTTCTTTGACGTATTCTTTGGCCTTACGTTCGCTAGATGGCGTTACTAGGGGGGTTACTCTACTCTGCTTCAGTGTGTACATGGAGTGTGGATGGTTTAAAATTTGTTAGTAGAAATAGTCTGTGTTGTCATTTTGCTGTTGCAATTCTAAGATTTCCACCGTTCTCATAATTCATTTACCAGACATTTAAGTGTTTCTCTTGAAAATTCAGTTGACATCTTAACAATTCTTCATCAACTAACTTTTAAGCACGAAGCATGGAGAATTGTAGCACATTTTAAATAATTTTAGATGGACCAATAATTCAAACATGTATTTGAAGCCTGATCACTTGAAGAAAATGTACATGTTGTACAAATTATTTCCCTTGGTATAATTTATTGTGACTCTGTGACTTTATAGAAGGTTGCCATAATGAAAAATATAAAAACTAGTGCCCTTTAGATATGACAATCTTTACTTAAGATTGGTCAGGCTTTAAAAGGTTGAGGAACAAAAAGTTGCAGCACGTAGTCAAAAAACTTTTCCTTTGTGACACAAAAGATAATAATGCATTTGTATGGTTGGCATTTGTTGATTACAGCGAGACCTTTGACCGTGTTAGGCACAGTGCAATGTTATCTGCACTACGTAGTCAACAAGTAGAAGCAACTGATGCGGGATTTAAAGGCGCAATCTAGCGCAAAAACATAATTATACAGAATGAAATCAAAGTGATGAGTAATAAAGATTTCTTACTCATCTAATGCTGGGCAATGGAAAGCACTAAACTCAATTATTTTAATTAGACTTATTAAAAGAGGTGTTCATTGAGGTCGTTTCGTCGTTTCATTTCATCCTGTATTGGGAGCATAAAACTTCAAGCCCTGGTCCATCTGTGGCAACAGAAAATTCAAAGGTTAATTTTTGTGTCAAAAATACTTTTTCCATTAGGAAAAGATTGTCTTAACGGGTTTTAAATACAGGTGCAATTTTTTTAGTTCCCATCTGAAACTGAGACGTGAATGAACTGTTATTTTTAATGTTTACGAATGTCTTCATTGAATGTTTTCAGCACGCTACACTCGCAAGATACGCTCCAAAAAGAGCATTGCATGTAAAAGAAAGCATGCACAAAAAAAATGTCACAAACAAGTAGGTTTGCACGTTCACTCATAGATTTTAGCTTTTTGTAGTTCTTTTGTCTGTTATTTGTTTTATTTTAAAACAAGGTAGATTAGGTCAGCCTTATGCGACGTATCGCGTGAGAAATTTGAGGCTCTGAAAATTACATGATGTTTTTTGGTACTTTAGTTTTTATTTTCACTCGTACTAACCCGCGGTCGAACATATTGAACTCTAATACGTGTTCTAACTAACATTTGAGTCGCGCTACCGCGACGTGCATTTGTCACATTGTCAGTATGAACACATATTGGTGTTAAATATGCTTGAACCCGCGTTCCTATTTGTTGCGTATCAATGTCTTAACTTCCCGATATCATTGCACGTAATCATTTCCTTCATAATATTTTCATTTTACCTTGTAGCTATTGTAATAAATTGTATATTCTGCATGTCTATGTCACAATGGTGTTTTAAATCTAGTCTTAGCTATGTTTGTAGTCATTGTCAAGTAGTGGAATACTGTGTTGCCACGTTTTCTTTACATTATGTAATGGAAAAGACGGTAGGTAATAATGGTTGTATTTCTACATGTGTATTGGATGTATGTAGTTTAAATAATATCAATAATAGATTGTCACTTTTGTAACTGTAACTATTGTTCTACAAAAACTGTTTATTGTATCAGTTACATTATAAAAAATAATGGCCACGTATTTATCTATTATTTGACAAAAAAAGACGGGGATTAGCTGCTTAGAAGTTACAAATTACGTCACTATTCAGTACACTTTTAACTAGTGATGTCACTAACTTTCACTCCTTTTGATGATATACAGGGTATCAAAAAAGACGCATATACCCAACTACTGGTTAAAATATTTACGGTCAGTTTCCGGCCACCTTGTATATCTTTGTTGATGTGGAATAATTTGATAAAACAAAAAATACGTGTCGTTTATTTTTCTATAATATAACTGATGTGCTTATTGGAATGATTTATAATTTTCCCCAATTTTCAGCGACACAGTGGCCACGGGAACACAACCTTCGGTATCGCAGCGCTGACGACTTAGCTATGTTGCAGCCGAACTAAAAAAAATATTACTATGAAAAATGTATGGGAGAAATATATGCGTTAAGTGATTGTCGGGTTGGACGAATCTTGATCAATAATCTTCTTAATTGAAACAGTTTAATCACCGCTAAAGTGTTGAGTTACTTTTTAGTGGTATCATTGAAAACGTCTTTGCTTCAAGAAAGAAACATGCAAGTAAATGTATTGTCGTAATATTTTGAAGAAAAAAAGTTTTGTGATGCTACTTTGAACTTTCATATTGTGTAACAGATTTATAAAAGTAGTTTTTAAATAAAAAATAAAAGTTTTCGTATGTTAAATTGCGTCAAAAAAGGCCAGTATGAGTGCTATTTATACATACATCGTAATACATGTGTGGTTGAGTAATAAACGTTGATGATGACGAGAAATTAAATGGTGAGATTCTTCTTACCTGAATGCGGCACTTTAGTGTCAAGTACAGTCAGAAACAAACATATCGACACGGTATTAGTTCCACAAATATGTGTATACACGTATACATAAAATACAGTATACGTTACGAATAAGTCAGGCAAGTAAGTATGGTAAAGAGCGCCGTATCCTTCTGACTTTCTAATTTACTTGCATGTTCTTACAATTTCAGAATAAAAGTTATGTGAATGTATTTTTGAAACTTTCGCCGATTAGATATCTTTGTGCCTGACTGTACCACGCTGCTTCAAAAATATACGTAAAGTTAAAATTATGCTTAAATATAAAAACCTGCTGATTGTTAAATGAAAATCTCCTATAGAAAAGTAAAAGTAATTTGTAATTTAAAAATATATTTTAGAGTAAGTTTTTAAGCTTTGTAAATAGAAAAGCTCCAGATTATATTTAAGAATTTAGGATAGGTACCTATGAATAACTTCTTCCGTTTTTTTTTTTTTATAAAACTCTTATTGAAATTACTTATATGAACAATAACCCCTGAAATGTTATAATTTTCAATCAAAATCAATTATAATGAAATTAATTTTTAAAAATGGTCTGTTTTTATTCATAAATTTACAAAATCTTTTTGGAAAAATATAAAACAGACAAAGCCAGGTCCACCGCGAGTATTGTAATACGTCAATTGTATAGACAATATCTTCCTAACAAAATTATAATAATATAATTATGAAGTGTAACAATGCTTTTAACTATGGTTAAATAAGCCTAGCACAGATAAAACTTAACAATAAAAGTTAAAACAATTGTTTATATAAATACTTCTAATTTAGATTACAGTTTACTTAATGTCCTAACAGAAAAGAAATACTAAACAGTAAGCAACTTAAATTACCAAATAACTTATATTTAATGTTCCTTTGGTTTAAAAAAAATTACACGAAAGTTTCAAAAACTGCATTATAACTGAGTGATATAAATATATTGTTGATCGTTTTATCTGAGCTAAAACTAGACATAAAAATAAGATTAATGCGGTTAGTTCTATATTAAACTGTATATAAAATGATTTATAAAGCAGTAATAATACAATTGAAGTATCATATTTCGTCCACACTTTATGCAAATTGTATACAGGAAAATTAGTATTGATAGATCGTTCGTTACTGTATATCAATGCTTCAAAAATATATCTACCCTTAGAAATAAATGTAAAATTTAAAAGACATGGACGCCAGACAATCTTATTGTAACATACATTGTGTTTTGTTTCGTGAGAAGTAAGTAGAATTAGTACAGATGTTACGATATAAGAAATCAAGTAAAATTTAATTTCTAACTAATTTCCAAACGTCCATATAAGGTTCATAGTATTTTTGAGAATTAATTTCATTTTTCGGAAATATCTGACAAAATTACTTGTTGTATTTTGCGAAGCCTAATTTTATTGTTTTGTACTAGTCTAAAACGTGAATTTTTAATATCAATGCGGACCCAATAGTTTCTTATACCGTATTCTCGATATAAAACTACCATGAGACTCACTTCTAGTGAAATGAAACGGATACACAGGATAACAGGTCGACCTAATCTCGATATAAAGACGTGAGTCTTTATATCGAGATTAGGTCGACCTGTTTCAAGCTTATCCGTGACCTGTCATCGAAGGCAATGCGCTACAGAGGCTGCGGATAAATACGCATACCATTTTATTTCACCAATATCGCATTATATCAAAACTTATGATGATGATGAAACACGTGTCTAAAAACGTTGAAGTGGAAGAGCAAAGAGGGCTATAAAGAAAATGTAGAAACCATTTTCTTTCCGTAAAAATCTACGCCCCGTAGTTATTAGTGATAATTATAAGACACAATGATCAACTATAATAGTATTTAAATATCCCTACTTATTGTTTTTTTAACGGGGCTGATGTTATCATGGACACCCAAAATGAATAAAGATTTAAAAAACTAAATTGGTTAAGACTCCTTTTATTACGTTACATTATTATCAACTTTTATCGTAAGAAACTTTTATATATTTATTATAATGATATAAATACTGTTCGGTGTTACAAATAGAATGAAACAAGTATATAAAAGAAGGCTTATGACTAGTTTTTAATCATTCCTAGATATCATAGAACAAAGTATTTTTACGTAGATTTACATGTAAATTATATTAATCGCATAGGCTACGTGAATATTGCAGAACAAATAGGATGTTAGATAATTATATTCTAAGGCTTTTGTAAAACTGATATAAATTATTACAATTGACTAAAAACTACCAAAAATTATTCTACGACTATTACCGACTTACTTTTTTTATGTCGATTTGTTAAGTTAATTTTACGTTTGACGGAATTAACTCTAAATACTTGTTTCATTTAACGAGAACGTAGCGTTAACTCTGAGTTAGTTTTAACCTGGCTCAGCCCGACCTTAATTTTATGTTTCTAAACGTTAGCAGAATGTATAAGTGCTCCTTGTAAAAGCTCATAATTATGTAAAAATGTAAAAACAATGTGCTGTAGATGTGTCGTTTTATCTATATTGATAATGATTAATAAACAACTATAGAAATACAAATTGTTTTCATTATGTGCCCTTCGAAGTGGATTTTTAGGACCTTTATTTTGACACTTTAGTCGCTTCTGATATATACATACGTATATCATCACGCCTTATTCCGCAATGGAGTAGGCTGAGCACACGAAGTGTTTCATAGAGAAAATATATCATATTTTTTAGATTTTAAGTTGACAGGTATTAGTGCCAGGTTGCTAGCCTTTTGTCTAAAATATATCTTAACTTATTTCCTTAGTCAACTCTTACGACATCCACGGTAGAAATGTAGATGTGTTATTCTAAATCTATTTAGTGCGAAAAACGTAACATTTTATGATTTGTACCCACGAAAAACTTTAAAACAAACTGTATTTAAAAGTATTTTAGCCAACCCTAAAACTCAAACTACCATATTGCTTCAAAAACAGTAGAATTATACCTATAATACCCATAAAAAATTCTTTATCACAACAATGTCAAGAGATTGTCAAGAGATTGTCACAAAGACAACTGCGAAGATATCACGTAGCGCTGCTACAATATTGTAGCACTGCTACGCCGTAGCTCCGTAGACGCGCCGCCTTCCGGCATCATATCTAATGCAACTAATCACTATACCATAGTGAATGGCAGTAGACTGACTTCAGATAAAGCTATGCTTGTGGAAGTGTATAAATAATAGTAAATTAACAGGTTTATGATGTTTTCTATATTACTATTAAATATCATCATTGTAGTCGTTTAGTCTATACATACACGCGTAAATTTAGACATTAACCATTTCTTTTACTTATTTCTATTCATATTTCTTCAACAGATTTTTTTAATATCGTTTCATCTGTCACCTGTACCTGTACCTTAGTAATTCAAAAAATTTTAGTAAATTTTAGTATCATGACAAATTCAAATTTCCTAAGCACTTTTAGCACAAAAAAAACGTTAAAATAAAGACAGAACATGTATAATAGTGACAGGTAATTTTTTTTACAGAAACAGGACCTTCCGTATTCTTTTTTCTACAGCCGACACCTTAGGGAATTTTGTTTTACTTTTGTTTCACTATTAAAAACATGCAATTACGCCTGTGTTCTCAAATAGTGTAGACAGAGCACAGGAAACATGATACAGTCAAAATCATCTTCGTAGCCACTTCTAGCATAATTTTAGATTTAAAAACAGATAGAAGAGGTATAATAGCTACAGATTAGCCTATCGCCTGCAACATAACATAACATAAATAGATTAATATTGATCTAACACAGGAATCATAAAAAAAACTCACGCGAAGTCGTTTTTAAGTCGCAGCGGAGATGACAGACTTTTTGTGCGATCGAGTCTGCGGCGCACAAAAAGTCTACGTGGGTATGCATTGTGCGTCGGACTCTAGGTTCTATTTTCACAGACGAAAAAGTCCGTCGCGGATAGTCTGTCGTCTGCGCAGGGCATAAATAAACTACAAACAAAAACCATTCAATGCCTCACCGCCATCTCCATACGCGACATTTTTAAAAGTTATTAACGTCCAGGCAAGCTGAAGCCGGAAACTGCGCTGGCGGAAGTGGCCGGCGGCCATGTTGTCTGCGGCTGAACTTCCGGTTCCGCCGCCGGTTGTCTTCCTGCTAAACTTCGCTACTTTACCATGTTTTTAAACGTGTCCGCTTTTTGATGCGGTGCATTAGCTGTGAAAAGTTACATTTGAATACTAGTCAGTATTGGGTTTAGAATAACATTTACAATCTTCCGTGGATGTCATAGGAGGCGAGTAGAGAAATAGGGTCAGATATACTTTATGCGCTTGGCTGTCAACATGACACTAGTATACCTCTTAAGACCGTGCAAACAAAATTCGGTGATTTTGATGTTTTTCAAATGCTTTAGAAAGCTATAAATCCTTAAGTTTTTAAAGAAAAACTACTGTAACATATAAATAAACTCTTTTTCTAGGGATTAACGGAAAAAAATATTTTAATAGCAACACAGATTTCTTTTACATAGCCAATTTGTTGAAGGGTTTTCACAAAAATACGTGTCAGAGCTGTCTTTCACTTGAAAATTTTCCATTAAAATTTACCATAAACGATATAAACTTGTTATTATCTGATAGACAATATAGTCTACTGGGAAATAACGGTGTAACATAAATCAAATTATTGGTTTTTATTATTCAAATATCATTTTACATAATTTCAAAGTTGGACCATTACTTTATTTTTTTTCTCATTGATTTTAATGTAATTACAAATGAAACAATTTTATTGTAAATTTACAGAATATGTTTAGTCTAACCATATTTTTTTTCATGGCTAAATATGAGTTAATTTATTTTTCACGATTTTTTAAACATTGGTCCAAAACCACTAAGGTCAGGTAGGGGAAGAGAAACGCAGGGATAAGAGGGCTCTACAGACCATAATCACTCATAACTCGACGAGTTATGGTTTGTGGTCCCTCATACCCCTGCCCTGCCCCCGAATTTCTCTTCCCCCACCTGATCTTATATTACGTTCGTAAAAAATGTGTGCGCCCTCTTAAATCAACAATTATTCAACTCAAAATCATGCTCAAAAATGGCTGAGTGAAATAGTTTTGTCTATGTAACGTTTTGTGTGTTTAGCCTACTTCATTTGGAAATACTTGCGTGATATTGTAACTTAAGGGTGCGTGTTCACCTTCCAGCTTAGCATGGCATGGTGCGAATCTACCACTGTCTAACTAGAGACGTCAGAAATAGGCAGTCTATACCGCGAGCAAGGCATTTTGCGGTACTAAGCTTACAGATAAAAAAATTGGCCAAGTGAGAGTCGGACTCACGCACTGAGGATTCCGTACAAACTGATTACGACGCCATCTAGTGACAGATTTTCGAACTAATGATAAATTTTATTTTTATTTATTAAAAAAAAACTACTTGGTAGATTTTGTTCAAACCAATTTTCGTTGATAGTTTTTATGGTAATGTACATCATTTATTTTTTTTAGATTTATCACTCTTTTATCTTAGAAGTTAGAGGGGGGGGGGACAACTTTTTCAACTTCGGAAGCGTCTGTCGCGCAAACTATTCACTTTAGAAAAGTATGATGTTAGAAACCTCAATATCATTTTTGAAGAGCTATCCATAGATACCCCACACGTATGGGTTTGATGAAAAAAATTTTTTTGAGTTTCAGTTCCATGTATGGGGAGCCCTAAAAAAAAATAATGCTTTTTTTTAATTTTGTGTCAAAATCTTAATGCGGTTCACAGAACACATCTACTCACCAAGTTTTATTAGTATAGTTGTCATAGTTTCGGAAAAAAGTGGCTGTGACATACAAACGGACGGACGGACAGACGGACAGACAGACGGACAGACAGACATGACGAATCTATAAGGGTTCCGTTTTTTGCCATTTGGCTACGGAACCCTAAAAAGATATTCAGCGCCCTAGCGCCACCTATCGTCGAAGAGCCGAACTTCCTCAAACGTCATCCACATAATCAACCTGTCAAATAGTAATTCTACATGGCGCTAACGAAGTTTCATTAATCGGTTGCTTAAATACAACTTTCAACTCTCTCTCTGTAGACTTCGGTCCCCAGGCGTAACTTCTGAATCTCGATCTCTCTATTGAAGTCTTTCCCATACACACAACTACTCTTTAGTCTGTCTATTTTAACGGTCCCATAAAAATAAATTTAATTAGATGAAAAATACTTTTAGCAAAATATTTGCCACTAACTTTGTTTGGCGTGGCGCTGCGACGAGGTATTTTTAGCTGGAAGTAGCGTCAGAAATAAAATTTTCCGTGAATTATTTTACACTACAAATTGTTACTAAATGAATACCAAACCTGTACATACATACATACACACATACATCAAGCCTGTATTCCTAACGGGAGGTTCCCAAATGGAGTCGGCAGGGCACACAAAACGCTACATAGACAAAACAACGACTACTTCACGTTTTACTTATAAGCAGCATAATTCCAGGTTTAATCACATAATAGAAGAGGTTTGATAGAGACGGGTCAGGTCAGAGACATAATATACCTAAACTTTTTCCTTAGTAGCCTCTTACGACATCCACAGACGACTAAATCAACTAAATTAACCTTCCGTGGATGTCATAGGAGCCAAGTAAAGAAATAGGTGAAGGTGCCCAGTATGTCATTTTTCTTTCTATCACAATGATCCTTTTATGCCCGTATGTTTTTTTGTTGCTGAGATTTTTAAGTGCAAAAAATCTGATTTTATAAAGTCACCATACATTTTTATTCATTTTGTTTCTGCTGTCCTGAAAAAAGAAAAATATGCTTCTTAAATCGATATTTCAAAAATACTCTTCCGCGCTGTTTTGCCGACGCTCTCTCCCCGAACAACTAAGTTACAGTTCATTGACAACATAATGCAGCACTTATTGTTCCAACAACTCTGTTAGCGAGGTAATGTACGGTGAACAACGACATTAGCTTTCATTACTTTTTACAATATCTTCTTGGTTAGTGCCTACATTCTATTAACCATGTTGGGAAGTTCACTAATTTTATTACAGCGATGTTTTTGTGAGATTTTGGACTATAACTGTGTAGTAATTTAAACATACAATTTTGAGTGTACTGTCGGGTTTACAATCACACCTCTCCATTTCTTCTGTGGATGTCACTATTTTACCTCTTTTATAGTTACCAGCATACAATTTAGCGACATTTTTTTTAGTGAGGTGAACTTAGAGCTCCACAGCAAAAATCTTGCCAAGTTTTATTTTGATAATTATATCAATTTGGTACCTACAAATTAAGCTAAAAGTGGCTACGAAGTGTCAACTAATTATGGCTTTATAAATGTAGCGTTTGATGTGCTCTGCCTACTCCGTTTGGGAATACAGACGTGATGTAATATGTAAAATAGTCGTCGTTTTGTCTATGTAGCGTTTTGTGTGCTCTGTCTACCCCGTTTGGGAATACAGGCGTGATTGTATGTATGTAGTAAGTATGTAAAAAAGTAGTTAAAAAAATTAAATTTATTATGGATTAATCGAATGAAGTCTTAAACAGCAATTTTAATTATAATGTACCCCAAATTACCCCAGGCGTCGTAAGAACCTGCATAAATTGCTCGCATACTTAACCATCAACCATTAACTGTTTTCTTCCCCTTAGGACTTTTATTTATGCAAATAATCAAATATAAATACTTTTATTATTCAACATTTGAGTTACAACGAGGCTAAGTTGAATAATTTATATCTTAGTTGCTGATTGTATGAAATACGAAGGTCCCAGGTCTATTTTATTTATCTGTGAAATTTAAAAGTATCTAGTATCGTTCTTTATTTGTCTGTAAAAAATCATGGCTTAAAGCGTGTTAGATAGGATAATATTTTATCTGCGTATAAAGGCCATCTTTCTATATTATGTCGGTGCTAGCAGATACTTGACGGTAAGTATACGTTATCTGCGCTGTGTGTCAGCTCATTGAATTGTATAGGGAGCGCTATTGACAGATATTCGCTCAGATATTTATATCTTATCGTATTCGCTTAGTGTGTTCCGTTTTAGCCTCACTTGTCACTGTCTGTAAACATGTTCTTTTTATATATTTTTTAACGAAACTTGGAACACCCCAAGTGAACATGCCACCTCTTCCAACTTTTTTCAAACCTAAAATCATGCTAGAAATGGCTGCGAAGCGTCAAATAGTCATAATCATAGTTTTGTCTATGCCACGTTCCTGTGCTCTGCCTACCTAATTTGGGAACATAGGCGTGACTGTATGGATGTAAAATTCTACCGTTAAAAGAATGTACAAATACACACAAAACTCGCTCAATTCCCAGAGCAGAGCGTAGTAACCCACGCTAACTAGGTGTTAAATCACTGTGTGAGTGAGGCGACTGTTTACCGTGATTTACACGGTGAGAACACATGGTCAGGGCGAGGGTGTAACGATGTAAACCGCGGGAGTACAAGCGAGCGCGGAAGCGGAGGCGAGCGCGGATTCAATCTGGGATAATATTTTGCGTAAAAAAAGGAGCTTCGTGTCAAAGATAGGGTATTATTAAAAATGTGCTCATGTGTTATTATTTTGTGGTTATTTGTTTCATGAAAGTCGTAAAAGGTAGCTAAAGAGATATGTTAAAGTGTACTTAGCAACAGGCTAGCAGCATGTTTATAGTTGTGTTGTTTCTATCAAACTTGAAACTTAAAACTATTTCCGCTGTGTAAGGTACACTGCTCGGCATCCACCTTGACCAAAATTTACTGATACGCAGAAGGCGTTTTATAGGTCACGATTGGTTCGCACGATGATGATTGGTCGCGTTTACCGTGCTATTGGTTCGTTGTTTGACGTTTGCCTCTCGCACCTCGTTGCGTCGATTAATTTTAGGAAAAGTATAATGTCGAGCACTGTATAAAGAAGTATGAAATGTGAATAGCATTTCAATTAATTCAATTCAAAACTAACGATTAAAAATATATTTTAATATTACTGACGATTTGGTATAGATGTCTAACAGTATAGAAGAAAAATATTCCTTTTAACTCTTATTGTAACAAATATAAATTCTCTCTGCGCTCGTGCACTGTGTTCTAGCCTTATAATCCAAAAGGCTACCGGCGCAGTTTCAACAGCCGCATAAAAGCGATATAATTTAAACTAAAACAACGTATTCCTTCTTACGCAAATTGAAACTGTTTTAGGAGATTTAGGAGTTACTTTGTTACTGTATAGCGCTTAATTGACATGAGCCTGAATTCAACAGTAATTTTCGTATTTTCAGTAGTCACATTTAATTATTATTACTTTAAGCGAGTATTTTTAGTACATTGTTATTACTATTTTTCTTCTTAATATTTTGTGAATATGTTTATGTATTTTACCATGTTTATTGTAACCTCTCTTTTTGTTCGTCGCAATAATTAAGTTTCCTCCGTCTCTCAAATATTGGTTGCAAGATATCTCAGTGATTCACCATGTTGTTTGTATTTCGTGTTATTTGTGTAATTAATGTGTTTGTGTTCGCTTACTTAATATTTAGGTATTGCAGTATTATTTCCATTTGTATTGATGCTTGTTACTCTTTCACGCAAAAATAGATGGATTTTATGGAAGTTTTACCGTTGATATATTAACGCTTATATTATATTAACGCTAAACATTTCGAAGTACCTACTAATCGTGTTTAGACAAAGCTGGCATCATGTATAAAAATAAACATCCTGTCTCAACAAGGAAATCTATTCACAGAAAAAACATTTAACTTCCATAAACAAATAAACCAACGGCGCTCACTATAAAAAATGCCATCTTATGTTTAAAACCGGAGCCCGGAATTCATCTTACCTATTTTGTTTTGCCGTAAAAGTTTCAGACTTTGAATTCGATTCCTCTGCTTTGCTTTCTACGCTCGCTTATGCAACATAACCTATGCCTTATCGGGACAACCTCAAACGGAATGGAATTGAAACTGTGACACATCGCACTGTTTTTCTTCCACTCGCTTGATTGAGTCTTTGTCCGGGATAGGTCGTGATATGTAGATGGAATAGCTTTCATAGCTAGGTTATAATGTGGTTAAAATCGTCCAAGGGCGAGTCGGACTCGCGCACATTCGGTTCCATACGGAATATTGCAAAAAATCACGTTTTTTTTTTATGGGAGCTCCCCATTATTAACAGACGGACAGATAACGCACTGACGAACCATTCGTTTTTTTGACGAACGGAATGCTAAAAAATTGTACTAAAAAACATAATAGCTAAAACTGTTTCACAGTACCATAAAATTGTCGTGCATCACAAAATTACGACATGTATGACACAAATGGGTTTCACTTTAAATACTTTGAATACCGCGTAACAGATTTAAACATCACGCCAAGCTTTTAGTCAACAAAAAAAGTAAACAACGTGACACGTGATTTGACAGTCCTTTATTCCGTGTGGGGTTTAAAATAACATCTCTCTATTTCTTCCGTGGATGTCGTAAGAGACGACTAAGGAAATACTTATTGTTTGTTTGTTTGTCCGTCTTTCACTGCTAAACGGAGCGATGGATTGACGTGATTTTTTAGGTAGAGATAGTTTAGGGCATGGAGAGTGACATAGGCTACATTTTGTCTCTTCAAAACCCCCCATTTCCCTAAAGTGAGGAGTGGAAGTTTTCAATGTAGAAAGCTATAAAATTGGTATGTGTGCTATCACTTCTGTGATACCCCGAATTTAACGCGAGCGGAGCCGCGGGCAAAATCTAGTTATTTATAATAAAATTAGTGAAGGAAAAATATGAAACGAACTAGCTACAAGAGAGCCCTCGGTAACATACCAGCAAGCAGGCTTAGCACAGCATCAAACGCGAGTCGTTTCGCGCGCGGGATAAACTACCTGTCACTTTCTGACGTCTCTAGTGAGACAGTGACAGGTATTGCCTATCTCGCAGGCATCTCTACCCGCGCCTTATCGTGGTAAGCCGGCTGGTGTATACGATATGGCTTGACACTGTAGTCTCATGTTCACAACTGCTGTAATTACATACATATGTACATACCATCACGGCTATGTTCCCGAACGGGGTAGGCAGAGCATACGAAACGTGACAGACAAAACCATGATTATGACTATTTCACGCTTCGCAGCCACTTCTAGCATAATTTTAGATTTGATAATAGGTGGAAGAGGTATAATAGTGACAGGTTGCTAGCTTGTTGCCCAAGGTCCTGCGAAGACGACAGTCTATTCGTGACGGACTTTTTAGTCTGTGAAAATAGAACATATGGAATTGTATGTAGTAAAGCACACGACGCGCAAAAAGTCCGGCGCACAATTCATACAATCCAAGCAGGCTTTTTGTGCGCCGCAGACTCAATCGCACAAAAAGTCTGTCGTCTGCGCTGCGCCTAATGCATACCTAAACCTTCCTTAGTCGCCTCTTACGACATCCGCGGAAGAAATGGAGACTGCTGTAATTACAAGCTGCAATACACTTAAGAGCTTAAACGTTTGAAGACACAAAGGTAAGAGAAAACAATTAGAGGCCGACATCGAGATCGCTATTAGGTGCAGTGTAGACGTATCGCCGTAATGGCGGTGCTTCAAACAGACTCAAAGAAATCATTATTCCGCAAGCTTCCTCGCGCGACCACTTGGAAACATGCGCCGGGATGGGGCGAGGTCGATGATTTTGTCGATAGATTTCTGGGGCTGAAACCAAATTGTTAAAATTAGCTACGAAAAGACGCGTACCTATGTCTTTATATGGACTTGTTTTGTTTAAATGCTCTTTTTAAGATTATAGGTTTTTTTTGGATTTTCCGATAGCACTCCATTATATCAAAATATAGATTATAGACGCTATCAATATATATTTTGTATAACAAACAATCTAGGACCTGTCAGAAGTCAGGGTTGTGCTATTTTTCAGAAAAATAAATATTATTCAATTTGTCAATTCCCTGTACAACAAATAGCATTACCTAAACTAGTCTAAATACCAGCTAAAGCATTTATTTGTCGTATTATAGTCACAAACTACCCGAATCAATAATTACCTAGTTTTCTGTTCATTTATGTTTCTGCTGACTGCCAAATGCTAACTCTGTCTACTTGTCTGTTGGTTTTTTACACTTAAACCCCTAAACTCATTTTGGATTTGAAATGTTAGAGAATATTTTTTGTCCAGCGAATTGTAGAGACAACATATGCAAGCAACAGCTGCGTTGTCGGGCTTAGAATAACACCTCTCTATTTTTTCCATGGATTTCGTAAAAGACATACTTTAGGGGACAGGCTAGCAACCTGTCACTATTATACCTCTTTCATTAATTAATTTAGACGGCCGGATAGCCCAGCGGTTAGAAAACCTGACTGTGAAGCTTAAGTTCCCGGATTCAAATTCCCGGTCGGGGCAGATGTTTGTATGATGAATACGAATGTTTGCTTTTGAGTCTTGGATGTTTATCTATATATAAGTAAGTTTATCCGTTGTCTAGTACTCATAACCCAGGCATTAACTAAATTGCCTACTTTGGGACTAGATGATTAGTGTAAAAATTGTCCAGCGATATTTATTATTATTTTATTTATTATTATTTTTATTAATGTTACAATCTAAAATTACGCTAAAAGTCAACACAAAACGTGAAATAACCATGGTTTTGACTCTGTGAAGTCTCGTGTGTTCTACCTCCCCCATTTGGGATTGTATGTAATCTATGTTTATCGACAAACCTTTCCCATCCCTACACAGGTACGCTCGGGCGCGGGGTAACGAAGCTAATCTGTACTCAAGTGTCGACAATTTGAGGGGTAACAAGAGAAAATAAGCGGGACTCGGGCCCTGTGTTCTTTAATACAATGCACACGTTTAACAACACTCCACGTAATGATCTCACTCACCGTCCGTCATTAAAAATGTGTAAATTACGAAGCGGTTTGGGTGAGCGACTGGGAAAAAAAACTTTGGCGACTTTTTCTTTGTTAGTTAGACCACTGTCTAAGGCTCAATTCACACCAGAAGAGCAGCGCAGCGCGGCGCAGCGGAGCGCAGTTTCGGTGTCATGAGAATTTCAAATTTATTTTCATTGTAATAAGACTTATTATCGCATGAGAAACTATAACGATGCGCGCGGATGCCCGCGGATCCGTGGGAATTCCAGCGCATTCCATAAACAAAGCCGTGCGACTGCGCGAGCTGTCGCGGGAATGCCCGAGGATGCTCGAGTAGTGGCGACGGCCGCTGTCAATACATATGTCAATATGTCAATAATTATGTTAATTCCAGCGACTTCCTACGCATTCCAGCGGCTTCTCGAGCAGTCGCAGGAATCCTCGCGCATTCTCCACGAAGCGGGTCGCTGCGCTACGCCGCGCTGCGCTGCTCTTCGGGTGTGAATTGAGCCTAACTAGAGACTGTATTAGGTACACTGTCAGTACAGGTATAGTTAATCTCGCACACGGCTCGACTCGCCTCTTGCTGTGCTAAACCGTGTGAGAAATGGAGAGGTGCTATTCTGTCCCGACACCACACAGGTTATTTACGGACGGTCCCAATATTTAAACTATCGACGGTTTACCTTACTGAAGATAGGAGAGCGTTACGTCTTTATCTTATCTTTAAGTAATTTGACCAAATATTCCATTGTATGATTTTTTCGTCACAAACTTAGTAAAAGTTTGACACACAAAAGCAAACCAAGTTCCTTTTCCGATATTAACAAATTCTCATTTACATACCAAAAGTAATTCACCGAATCGTATGTACACACACATCGAACAACCAATTCTCAATATCGCGACACGCTAACAAAGAAAAAGAGAACGTATTTTTTAATAACAAGAAAAATTAATATCGGAGCGGGGCGTTCGCACATTCCCAGAAAAATACTTCCCCTATAAATTAAATGGTCGTATGAAGTTTTTTTCGGTGTTTTATGGCAGCGAGTTAACTTCGCGTCTTTGTTTTGTGAAATTAAACACATAAATTACCCGTGGAAGAACAGTTGCTTAATATAGCATGGGATACTTACTTCTAATTTTCACCGTATTTAGACTAAAAACAACATTACACCACTGATATCTGAACGTTCCTTTGTAACTGCTTACATAAATTTGTTTGGAACGATTTTCGAATCTTTTTTCAATCTTTCTAATAATTTCTTGCAACAGATAACTGTCATATCCTTCAGTTAGGTAACTTATTGTAACAATCAATCAGCTGTCGATAGCTTTGCTTGGTCCTTAACTCAAATTAATAATTAATTGCTAAAAACATGTTACTCGACTAAAGTGAAAGCAAAACAAAATCGTAAAATAATCGAGGTGTTTACAGTACGTAAAACGTTTGTAGTGATCTGCCTGTGTTTGTGGGAATCTAGGCCTAATGTTTGTGATTACTTATGTATGTTATCTTTTATTTCAAGTGTAACCAGTAGTGTATTTCTTAGTGAACTAAAACAGATAAAGAGTGGCAGCATGCAGTGCGCTTCTATCCGCGGCCGTGGCGCGTAGCTCCAGATGATGGGTCACGAATTGACCTAACACATGTCGGGCTATTCTCGATATAAAAGCGTAGATCCATTTTAGTTCCTAATGAGTGATTCTCACGATAGTTTTATATGTATTTTCTTGTCAGATTAAATCAACCAAAATGTAATAGACTGAAATCTGAAGAATGTGCCAATTTTATTACTGTCTATGATATGGTAGGAAATATGGATATCTCTTGTAGATCGTGATTTGTTTTTGGATAATTTGGGTTTGTTTGTTTGTTACCATACCAACTTTTCCGTTGAGTACAAAACAACGATTCCTTCTCAGTTATTTCAAAACAACGACGCTTCTCACAACTCCAATAAACTGGTTACCATTTAACGAAATGTTCGACCGAATTTCGCTCCGATTCGTCGCGTATCAAGTTACTAACGATTAAAAAGGAGTAAAATGTACACGTATCAAATAA
Organism: Adoxophyes honmai; assembly: GCA_005406045.1. Classification (NCBI taxonomy): domain Eukaryota; kingdom Metazoa; phylum Arthropoda; class Insecta; order Lepidoptera; family Tortricidae; genus Adoxophyes; species Adoxophyes honmai. The sequence continues at coordinate 150,226 of BHDV01058672.1, read as the reverse complement.
AGGAAGTGACTTTTGTGAACAATCGACGGAGAGTGGTTTTAAAATATATAATAGCTGCTACCTTAGTTTGCTGTTTATTTATCACTTCATTAATACCAAATCTAATAATATCTTGCAATGGTAAACTAAATCGCAAAGAGCCTGAAAAGTTTTCAACAGATTTAAAGTACATTTTGTTCTGGACGTCGAAGGAGAAAAAGGATCAGATCACAGCAGGGCAAACGAGTTTCCTAAAACAAGAATGTCCGATTTTCAATTGTTACGTGTCATACGATAAAGCATTTCTTGGAAATGATATGAAGAACTTTGACGCGGTTGTGTTTGGAATCAAAGAAGCATCAAAACTGGTCACACGTCAATTTAACTTCAGTAGATCACCCCATCAAATTTACATCTTGCATTCATTAGAACCAGCAACCAAAGTTCCGTTATGCAATCCAAAACTAGACGACTTTTTCAATTGGACATGGACTTACAAACTCAAGTCGGACGTACCGCATCCATTTTTCAACATCCACAACAAATACAGAAGAATCATCGGACCTCGCATAAACACAACATGGTCGGAAAAAATAACACACGACGCCCGAAATTTAGAGCTGATAAAGAAGAAAACAAAAGCGATAGCTTGGATAGTGAACCAATGTAAATCGAAGAAGAGAAATAAGAAGTTTATTAAAGCGTTCCAAGAAGAATTATCTATATACAACTACACGCTGGATATTTACGGTTCGTGCGGACAACGAAGCTGCATAGGAACTTCTAGATTTAAATGCTACAAGATGATAGAGAAGAATTACTTCTTCAGCTTGGTGACGGAGGATACGTCTGCAGAGGACTGGGTGACTGAGAAAGTAATTAATACTCTGAACCACGTCACTATCCCGCTAGTCATTGGAGGGGCTAATTATTCGAGGTAAATTTCTAACTTTGCTCGTTTAAATTTCCAATAGCCGACCAAGTTTTTAACTAGCGGTCATTTTGAGTCCATTGGTTTCAACTTCTACAGTTGAGTTGCCAAATGGAAGGATTACGATAATTACCTGATCTGAATAAGTTTATATATATATATATATATATATATATCACGCCTGTATACTCAAATAGAGTAAGCAGAGCACACAAAACGCTCATCAGTAAGCACATAAATAAACCTTTAAATTTTCACGTTTCGTGGCCACTTCTAGAACATTTTTTAGCTCTTGAGTTGTATAATAGTGGCAGGTTGCTAGCCTGTCGCCTAAAATATTCCTTAACCTATTTCCTTAGTCGCCTCTTACAACATCCACAGAGGAAATGGAGAGGTGTTACTGGTAATCCGACAACACACGGAATCCTTTCATCTATTTTGCTAAATTGTGCTAACATTGATGCGATAAATGAAAATATCATGGTTTTGGCTTGTTCTCACTACCCCACTACAAAATACAGACGTGAAGTATGTATGTATTTAAACTTATTTTTTTCTGTTTCAGCTTTCTACCTCCCGGTTCATTCATCGACGCCAAAATGTTTTCAACAAAGGAATTAGTAGCACTTATAAACTACCTAATGCTGCAACCTGACGTATATTCCATGTTCTTTGACTGGAAAGAACATTACTACTTCACTCCAAGATCTAGATCATACTTATGTGATCTATGCGACAAACTTAATAAGAACAACACGAACAAGTCCTACAAGGATATCAGAAGATGGTGGAACCCAGATTTCAAGAGGCGATGCGAGACTCAAATGATGAGAGAACTGTTTTATAATTCTAGTCCAGATGAAGACAATACTGACTAAATTGCAGCGCAGACGGCACACTTTTTGGTGCGATGGAGTCTGCGGCGCACACAGTCTGCATTGATTCTATCAATTGTGCGACTTATTGCGTCGTGTGCGTTAATGCATTATAATTGCTTAGGTTCTATTTTCACAGACTTAAAAGTGCGTCACGGATAGTCTGTCGTCTGCGCACCACCCAATCGTTTACATATTATTTAGGTATTTTAAGATTATTTGATTATACCGTTCCACCGAATTAATGTGGGAGCAGTAAAGTGTTGTGAAATAAAAGTGATTGTTCCTGTCAATAAGTTTTTAGTGCTGTCTCTGAATTAACCACATATACACGCATATGTTCTAGCATAGTTTTTAGGTCTAAAACCGAGGAAAAAGACAGGTATATCAGTAACCACACACAAAAACCGTTACTGAAATAAAGTTGTATTATGTAACAGAAACATTTTGTCAAACAGGCAAATTAAAATAATTCTAGAAAAATTATGGGTACCTATATCTACAAACTATGATAATTTATTCCGTACCTAAATATTTTATTCAAAGTATAGATTTATAAGTTTTTAGATATCAAAGCTGTTGTCATGCAGCCACTTAGACTATAATTTTCTTGTAAATATGCTTAAACGCCTCGACGTAATTATTTCGCCTAGCTTGCTTGTAAATGGGATATCTCCATGCCTAAAAATCTCTGTCCCAAATCTGTCCATTTCCTTCGCAGCCGTATCAATCATTTGCATTATTAAAGTCACCTTTGTATATTTTTTTCTCCTGCATTAGAACGATACCGCTCCATCTGTGACAGACGTCTCTCGAGACAGATTTATTATTGAATACTTTTTATCCCTACCGTATACTGAGAGAATAAATAGTATCAGAAGTGGGACTTCATAGGTAATAAATAGTTGATTGAAGTCGCTTTTTGGATACAAATGAAGGAAAGATGACTATGATAGATACATACATACATACATATCGTCACGCCTCTTTCCCACAGAGGTAGGCAGAGACTGCTTTGTTCCACTCGCTACGATCCTGACATACATCTTTTGCTTCATCCACGTTCATGAATCTCCTCATACATGCTCGTCGGTTTCGGGTACTCTTGACCAGACCTGTTTCTAAAACGTCCGCGATTTGGTGACGGAACGTCCGTCTAGGTCTTCCCCTCCCACTGCACCCATCCACATTCCCCGTATAGATTTGTTTTGTCAGTCTTCTTTCATCCATCCTTTGATAGATACTATGATAATTACTGCGAATTATGTGAGAAATTGTCGAGTTAAACATAAAACAGACACACGCTAACCGATTACTTACCTGTGAGTTAGTTTCATCAGAATTTCATGTACTTAAGTACCTACTTGGCCACAAGGATTGCACATCGGCCTTTTCGGCTAATTTGAATGCTGTAGAGTGCGGTCTCGCTCTAACTTACGTTATTCCAACTGTCTCTTTCCAAAGACCGATGTGCACATTTTGTGGCCGAAGTAACTCAAAAAAGTGGTGTGATGGACTTTGACAACACTTTTTTTTAACTTTGTATCAAACACTACATCCCAATCGGTCTCTAAAAAATTGATGATATGACATTTTGTACCTACTATCATGCCTACAGTAGAAAAGTAGTAGTAGTAGTAGTATGAAAACTTTAAAAATATCATACTCGTATTGTATTGATCACTTGCTAACAGAAAGCCACGAGTTACCACAAGGTTGGTATTTCTGTTTGCGCTTCTACATTTCTTTACTCTTTGCCCATACCCTGACAATGCGACGATTGTCCATCCATCTTCCTTCGTTTTCCCTTTGGAATGCCGGATTTTTGCCTGTTGTTTATTCAATTTGTGTAAGGAAAGTTGACTGGAAAGGGGAGGCGTTCAATGAACTTTTTGACGAATGGTTTCACGGCGGAAATTTTGAATTTTGTTTATTCATGGAATGAAGTGTAAACGGTATGTTTTATAGAAGCGAAAAGACCACACTCAGTACAATATATCGAACAATATGTAAGTTAAGTTCCTACTAAAGTTTTATTAGAGTAAGGCAACGTTTCAAACGCTCGTGTGGGAACTACAGTCAACCCTCTCACACTGAGAAGAGGCTTGTGGGCTTCAGTGGGACGTTATAGACTAAATTATTGTTGTTGTAGTAGCAATTACTCCTGTCGCAAAAAAGACAGACATTGAATTTGTTTGAGCAGACAAAATCTCGGAATATTGGTAACATAAAGAAAGGTGGTTGAAGTACTTCGCAGTCTAGTGTGACGATTTCACTCAGCTCAGGACTCAGGGCCATGATCCGCTGTTTTGTTCTTTTTGCACAAAATTTTGCACTAAGTTGTTTGCCGCATGCTACATGCGTAAAAGTGTAAAGAACAAGTGGATCCACTCTTCTTGAATGTCGTAAGAGGCGACTAAGGAAATAGGTTTAGGTATGTTTTAGTCGACAGGCAAGCCACCTGTAACTATTATACCTCTTCCATCTGTTTTCAAACCTAAAATTATGCGTCACAGCCACTTCAAGCATAATTTTAGGCTGTCACAACAACAGACAGCTGTCACGTTACCTGTGCTCTGCATAGGTAACCCCCATTTAGGACAAAAGGCGTGATTATACGTATGAATGTGTCATTCACGAAAATATAAAGCATAATCTTAATCAGGTGTCATATTCAATGTAATCGAATTAAATAACGGATCGGGTCCCGCGGGACGTATACACGGTTTCTAAGTTAGGAAGTTAATGCGGGCTGTGATCGATGGGGAAATGGGGAATCGGGGAGTTTTATTCGGCTAAATATTATAATACACTTCATAGATGTTTACGCCTTTGTTCCATGGACGGTGTGAGAGGTGACTAAGGTGTATTAAGATAAGCATTAAGAGACAGGCTTTACCTTTTCCATTAAAATTTCAACCTAAAATTGTTCTAAAAGTCAAACCAAATCAACTTATTTACCTGTCGAGAAAACATAAGTTAAATAGATGGTAACATTGATCATAGAATTACAATTTGGGCTTATTTATGATTTATTTAGTGATACTGATACATCACTATGTTGCGCCCAAGGGCATACAAAATACACTCAGTCATACACTAAATAAATCCACAGTACAAAAAACATTTAAACTATCACGCATGTAAGGTAAACGTCCCTGTGCTCGACACTGAGCCAATACTTGGCACTTGAAACCATAGGTCATAGTAAGACAGGTGACAGATGGGTGTTATCTACTGAACGTTGAGGCGTCGAGCATTGGTACTTTTACCTTACCTACTCATCCAATGAATAGTAGGTTTTATTTGCGAGAATCAAATAATGCTGTTTTGTAAGGTCTTGTTATTTATTTAACATTTTTGACGAGTACTCCTAAAATCAGAAAGTTCGTTCCTATTATTTTTTGCATAGGGCTAGATTTCATAGATTAGGGTAATTATACGTAGTTTCATAAAATGAGGCCTACAAGAGTCAGTGGACAAAATACCACATATCACAAGTTAAATGCCATAAGTGGCAAAGTAACAGACATGGTTTTCTATATGAAACTTTTCATGTCATATACCTACTCACAGTATTCGGAAATAAATGCGAGCTATGGACATATATTATGATGCAATCACTGTCCGCCGCATCAGTATTAAAAATCTCTGTTTTAACTATCCTATCAACAGAACCTTTTACTTCAAAGTACCTTTATTCATTACGAAGTCTTCCTGACTGGGCATATTCGCTTGAGTCGAGCCTCCTCGAATATTCAATAGGGAGTCGATCATGGGGCTAAAACTGTCACCTAACAGCACCTACCATCGGAATAGTATATTACAAAATCTTTTCAAAAATTTTTGCCGTGTGGTGCCGGGTTAGAATAGCACCTCCCCCTTTCTTCCCGTGGGTGTCGTAAAAGTCGACTCTGGGAAAGGGTTAGTGTATTGTGGGCGATGGGCTGGCAACCTGTCACTGCAATATCATGTTTAACCATCTGCTTACCCTGCCGAAATTGCGAAACGTGGCACTGGATTTTTGAATTCATGTGCTCTGCTTACCCCACTTGGGAATACATGCGTAAGAATATGTGTGTATGTAAAATCTTTTTAACTTCTCCCGATGTATCGGGTACAGAATACCTCTCTAGTTCTTCCGTGGATGTTGTAAAAGGCAACTAAGATAGGTTATGGTATATTTTAGGCGACAGGCTAGCAACTTGTTACTATAGTACTAACCTAAAAAGTATGATAGAAGTGGTTACAGAACGTGAAATAGTCATGGTTTTGTCTATATTGAGTTTTGTGTGCTCTGCCTACCCCATTTGGGAATACAGGTGTAATGTTTGTATGTAATTACCACTACAATTTACTTTTCCATTTTCCATCAATGTGACACATACCCCCAAATTACAATCCTTCTCCTACAATAAACCGTTAGAATCCTGACAGCGAATGTACTCGTAGAACAAAAGTACGGTGTTCAGAATAGACACTCGAAAGTAGCGTCGGCACGCGAGAGGGCCTGGTTAGCATGCGTCCGCATATTCATCAGCTCTTTGACCCTACTTGCCTACAGTATGCTAATCCTGCCGTGCTTGCGTTTTGTACCCGTCTTGGATTTAGTACAGTCTGTTGTACATTATGGTTGGACTGAAGGACATTGGATGTACCTCTTGAGAATTCTCGCTTTTGTTAGTTTAATGTTCTTTTGGTTTTATGTCAGTTTTCATACACATTATGTATTTGAAATAAAATAGGCAGAGCAAACGATACCACTTTTAGCATATTTTTGGTTTGAGTTAGATATAAATGATACACCGACAAGTAATTTTTCAAAAAAGACAAAAAATGTACAAGAGTAAGAATGAGTAGTTATTTTTATCACTAAAAGGCATTAATAAACTAGTGAATTTTCGAAATTCGTTCCAATTTTAAATCATTTGTTTTCTCTTTCGATCATCACTGAAGTTCACATCGCTTTCACACACAATGAAGTTCAGTTGAGAAAAAATACCGTCGGCAAAAAAGCTTGCTGTACCGAAAATGAAATCTCTAATGGTTAGGTTACATTAGGTTAGTCGAAGATAAACAGTCACGTTGTATCGACCGTCAAATCGTCGACGGTTCCTAGTTCAGCCATTCTATCGGTTATTAAATTCAAATACACAAATCCTCCAAAGCTCGGGTTGAAAACAACACTGTCAGCAGTGTCAGTATTTATCATACCTAACCTGTCGATACCTAACTTTTCGACAGCTCGGTGTACTCGGTTGAAAAAGGGTTCCATTGTTATAAATACTAAATGTCAAGACTTTCATCCGCAAACGCTACAAAAGAATGTCATGAAAGTGTCAGAAGGTCAGAGAGGCGAGGAAAAAGATATTGGGCATAATGGTCGCTCCGTAAGACTCAGTCATTTTTTAATTCACTTGGTAGTCTTATCGTTTAGTGTAAAACCTCTGCATTTCTTCCGTGGGTGATGTAAGAGGTAACTCTTTGGGCGTTGGAACCGCCTTCATCATTCTCAACACTTTTTTTTCAGAATTCTTGAGAATTTGATGCATTAAGTACGCTAGCAATATAAAAAATCTTGTAAAAAAAATTGACGATATTGACAGCAGTTTAAACGCCGGACTATTCACCTGGCTATTTTCTTGCAGTGTTTTGATACATTTTAACAGAAAGTGATAATTTCCACACATCAGTTGAGATGTTACCTAGGGTTGCCAACATTTCTTCAACAAAATATACTATTATTTTTCAATAACTAAATTGGACCCTTCTAAAATATCGTACTTTACAACAAAAATAACAATCACATAAACTTATTTATTTTCATAAAAACTGTATTTTTTGCACTTGCATTGTTGTACAACGTTTTATCTGGTTAAAATTAAATTATTAAATTAAACTTAAAAATAAATTAAATTTTCAGCTTAAAGTTAACCAAAGACACTATCTTGCGTGTAGATTTCGATGTTGAAAATATAGTATACTTCAACTGAACAGTATAAGAAGTACACAGAAAATGCGATACTTCACTCTTGACAACTCTAATGTAACTCACAAGAGAAAGGACGTGTAACAAATGAAACACGCGTAACCATATCGCTACAAGTCCATATTTTTTGTTACATTTCGCCCACAGATAACATCGAGCGGTCCATTGTACCACCATCTTCTAAAAGTATCGTAGGTCCTGTAATCATTGACCCATCTCCTATCGTTAAGGTGTTCACACAGTTCGCAGATGCCTTCAAGACCATGGCGCCTGTGGAAAGTATACGATTCTTTCCAACGAAAATATCCAGCGTAGACGCTAGGATTGTCGATGGTGTAGAAGACTATGGCTGCTATCTTCTCAGGAGTCACGTGGTGGGCGTTGATGTACGACCCTGGTGGTAGGAACCTGGAAATAAAAATATCATTTTAAATTTTGAGTGGTAATCAACTGTCTCCCGATATGTCCGTAATTGGCCACCAGCCGGCTCCAGGCAATAAGTGTATTGTGTGAAATTGGTCATCTAATTGATGAAGACTAGCAAACTTCACATTCATTTATCAATTTTCACTGATACGTACATACATAAATAAGTCATTTCACTACTAAGCGTAACAAAATGTGCTTTAGCCCACAGATATGCCATTATCTTAATAAGTGACCTAAATTTGTGATGTATTTTGTTAGACTACATACCTAGGTACTCGTAGCTTAGTGATATTGAGCTTACAGTAACATAAAAGTACGGGTAAACCAATTCTTCCCAACGCCAAACACTACTTTCGTTAGTTTTGACTCCTAAATGAAAAACATGATTTCATTGCTTCGATATAATGCCTATTAATTCAATTTTAAAATAACTTACTTATGTAGTTGAGCTCCACTTTTGATGATCGGAACGAGGCCGTTATAATATGCTACCAACACTTTATCCGTGAGGTAATCCACGGTTAAAGCTTTTTCTTGAATCAAAAGGAAATAATATCTATGCTTGAGAACACTGCCACATACTCCATCAGTGTCATTCTTACATTCATTGTCACACCCAATAATGTCCATTTTCATATAATATTTCTGCAACGCAGCTCTCATTTTCTTTATATAAATCTTTCCAACCTTATCATTACAGTTTTTGACAACAGTCGCAACAGCAGCTTTGGCTCTGCTTTTTAGGAGATAGTAATAATTATGTTCCAAGATAGTGTTCATTTCTCTAGACCATTTCACGTTGTGTCTGGGAGCAACAACGTCACCTTGAATGTCTTTAACCAAGAAGAATGGACTTAAAATATCTGAATACAGTTTGTACGTCCACGTCCAATTGAAATAATTCTCAACATCTTCTCTACAGATTGGATAATTATCCGCTGGTTCCATGCCATAGAATACATACTTCTGACGTGGATTCCTCGATTCAGGTAGCTTCATATCACGCAAATCTGTGACATTAATAACTACAGCATCAAAGTTTCTGATATCCTTCTCTAGAAAGTTTTCTTTGTCTGTTAAATAGCAATTAGTATGCGGGCACATGTTGATCAAAAATTCACGGCGACCTTCTATAAAATTTCTCTTCGAATTACTAACATTCCTGGTATAAATCAAAATGTACTTTAAGTCTTCTTCCATTGTTTCAGTGGAACTGGGATCTAGTAATCGAAGCGCTTTGTTGATTTGAGACTTTTTCACTTTGGAGACAATATACGCAGTATGGAAAGTGTAGAAAGCTAGAATTATGTATATGACAACCCCAAAAAAACTGAGGAGAAAGAACAGCTTCGCGTCTGATGTCTTGGATGACATGGTCTGGTGGACGTTAGAGTGAAAAATGACGATCGCTAAGGAATGACCTTATGTAGTATCGGGTCGTAGTCTCACTATTTGTAAACAACGCGAACGGACAAAGGCTTCGAAGAGTGCTATCTCGTGGTCGTCAGGTTCTGGGTATTGATCTTTGAGATTGTCAACATAAAATTCAGTAAGAGCGTTCAAACAGATGAGATCACTGCAGGTGGGCAGGTATAGTAAATATTTTGCGCGTTTTCCAGTGTAACGCCTTAGAGATTATCGCACATTTTTTCTACTAGTTAGTCGAGTACCTACAAACACTAACACACATATACACACAATAACACCTGTGTTCCGAAATGGCGTTGAGAGATCTCACGAAACGCTACATAGACACAGTCGAATCTATGACCATTTAACGCTTCGATATTTTTATGTTTTAAGTTAATTTGTACTATTTCGTATAACAGTACTAGTCTGTCGCCTAAAGCATACCTAAACCTTCGACGTCTACGGAAAAAATAGAAAGGTGTCAAGTACAGGTGGGTCGTCATTATTTAATTAAACTAATAAATGCTGCGCTCAACAATGTTGCGGCATCGAGATGTCATCTCTCATAAAAAAACTTATGTGACTATTGTCCATAATAAGTGTATAATTTTAGTCACATAAGTTCTCTGAAGTATGTTCCTAGAACAACCTTTAGCGACGAAAGTGGAAAAGATTTTCCAACGGAAGTCGAAGCGTTTATCACAGCTCCACATTAGTTAGACAAAGAGCAATCACATGCGTCGCCGACTGTAAATATCGTTTAGTCTAAGCACTCAAAGGATGTCTGCCAAAAAGCTCTCGAATTTTTTTACGTCGATGTCTCCCTCTATTTGCTTAGACCTGTTTCGTTAGAGACTGCGCGTTTCCACTGGCAAAGAAAGTGTGGAGGAATTTGAATAAATCAACGTCTTTGATCTTTCGTTTTACGATTAGTAGTTTGGTTGTATTTACAGTGAATGTAGTCATAACTTCTTAATAAAATAATAATATCAAGATTCCAGTAACATGAATTTAATTTATGAATGTAATAAACTTACTTGGGAGAACTGTGGTGTCTAGTATAATATGAAACCCACACAAGTACCGGTCATTGAGTAGGTACGCAATGTTACACTCTCATTCAATTAAGTATCATTCCCTCAGTGTTCAGTTCTACTACTGGACATTAGGTGGCATTAGGGTCACTCTACACAAGCATTTGCAACAAGCGATTGCTCACACGTGTTGTCACCTACTCCAAAATAAAAGATTGCTGGTTCAAAAATGTTCAATAATACTAAACCAAAAGACTACTCTTCTTGACCTCAGTGATTCAATCATTTAGTAAATTAAATGCATTTAATTTCATCCCAAGCTACGCTTTGACGACCATAAAATTTAGTAGTAATGTAACAAATATTTCACTGAAGAAAGACAACGCAAAAGCTTTCTAACCACACATTACTACTACATTCGATCCTGAAAACTGACGTCAAGTCATTTCCCTGCAAGATATCTTGACGTCCTCAGCAAAGGATACGAGCGCGCTCTTTGCATGTAGGACGTGGAGTCTTCGGCAAATATGGACATCGCGTATGAAGTCAAACAGAATTACGTATTCCATAAAAATATACCCCTTTCCGTGCACGTGACAACTGTGACGTGTTTCGGAACGACGCCTTATCATTTTGTATCGTCATACACAATATATAAAAAACATACGATCTGTAAAGCAAAATGGAATACAATACTTAACTAAACCGACAAAATTTTCACCTTCGTCCGCTGTTTGATAAACCTACTTAATTGTAATCCATTCTAGATATGTGTACCGAATTTTAAGTGACTCAGATCAATCATTGAATAGTTCCCTCCTAGTAGATTGTGGAGATGGTCTTGAATAGGCCACCAGAATTATGCTATGTTGCATTGTCATCAGACTTAAACCAAAAGCAAAAAAACGTTCTTGAGATACAGCCTGGTGACATTGAATAGGGTCCAGTTTTTACCCTTTGGGTACAAAACCCTAAAAATCAGCTAGCCAGCGGACTTCAATACCTATCAATTGCTTTTATAAACTTAAAAGCCAACTCAATAACGATTCAATAAAGGTGTTAATGAAAACGCAACGTCACGTGACAGCTCCGATTCCAATATTCGATTAAATATAAATAAAAGGGATTGTTTCATTTTCGACATTTCTGACGCATGGACGGAGCCCAATAAACCTGGAGAAGTGCAGACAATATATTGTGTTGAAGTTATATTATGTAGGTACGTAGTGAATAGGTACAAAGCGGTAGATTAAAACAGCATACACTTGGTCAAAAGTCTTGAGCTCTCTCGAATATTTCATTGATTAGTCAAACGTGCAACTGTTTTTAGGCTACCGTACCCAAAGGGTAAAAACGGGACCCTATTACTGAGACTTCGCTGTCTGTCCGTCTGTCACCAGGCTGTATCTCACGAACTGTGACAGCTAGAAAGTTGAAATTTTCACAGATGATGTATTTCTGTTGCCGCTATAACAACAAATACTAAAATCGAAATAATAATAATATTTAAGGGGGGCTCCCATAAAAAACGTGTTTTTTTGCTGTTTTTGGTACGGAACTCTTCGAGCGCGAGTCCGGCTCGCACTTAGCCGGTTTTTTAGTACCTAGCTGATTTCACTACAACATTAAACTAACCAATTGCCAACAGCTTCACAGCGCGATGGTTACAAGACCACTACCATGAATAGTCATCGTAAATTTACGTTACGAGTACTACAGTCGATAGTAAATAGATACGCTTCGAATAGTTTCCACGTTTTTGTGACTCATGGTATCAATGCTCTACGATAATAGAACGTACCTAACTGCTACAACGCGTTATTCGAATGGCGCATTTAAACACACATCGCATCGTTTCGTGGCCACTTCTAGCATACTTTTTTTTGTTTTGAGTTGGCAGGAATTATAGTGACAGATAGACTGGCGACTAAAATATAAATACATACATACATATAATCACGCCTATGTTCCCAAATAGGGTAGGCAGAGCACACGAAACGTGAAATAGACATAGCCATGATTATTTCACGCTTCGCAGCCACTTCTAGCATCATTTTAGGTTGGAAAACAGATGTAAGAGGTAGTATAATAGTGACAGGTTGCTAGCCTGTCGCCTAAAGAATACCTAAACCCAGCTCCTTAGTCGCCTCTTATGGCATCCACGGAAGAAATGGAGAGGTGCTATTCTAGACCCGAAAACACCATTAAAATATACCTGAACCTTATTTCCTTAGTCGCCTCTTACGGCATCCACGGAAGAAATGGAGATGTATTCTAAATCCGACACCACGTATCAAATTTCTACTAGCAAAATGTCTTTCTTTCGTTCTATAATCGCTAGCGAATACGCTAACTGTAATCTCGTAGTAATGGTAAGGTACAGGTCACAGATATTCGTAAATGGCGACCGCAGCGACCGGCATCCGCGTTGCTATTCAGCACACTCGCGGAATGCGGCAACCCGATCCTGATTGGCATAGTATCGCACACCAAATTTACAGGACAACCACAAATAGCAAGCCCATGGTCCTCTAAGATCACGAAAGCGAAACCCACTTCTTAAATACCAAAATATCGCAACGGAAAGTAATACAAAAAAAAGACCCACTGAATCGGCATAGGCATACAATCACGCCTATGTTTCCAAACGACGTAGGCAGACCACACGAAACGTGACATAGATAAAACCATTATTACGACTATTTCACGCTCCACATAAATACATATATAGGTAGTATAATTTTAGGTTTGAAAACAGATGGAAGAGGTAGTATAATAGTAACAGGTTGTGAGTCTGACAGCTAAAGCATATCTACACCTATTTCCTTAGTCGCCCTTTACGATATCAACCGAAGAAATGGAGAGGTGTTATTCTATCCCGCGCAGCTGAAAGTAAACGTCAAGCTAAAGAATAATCTTCATCATAATAATCATCTGGAGTTAAAAAAAACATTATTGAACAGGTTAATCAGTATTACAAAAAACAACTCAAAAATCCGAGGACCAAATAAACGATTTATTACGCGTTATCAACGCAATGAAAATAACGGCAGAGGGACGCGAACAACCGAATTGTCATTTATAACTTCCTATGTGTTGTTTCCGTAACGTTCGATGAATAACGGGACGGCACGTAAATAAATAAAGGCAATTCACACGAACCAATCCAATAACGCACCTAGGTTTGTGTGCAGTTCACAATGATGTCACTTTGAATGTGATTTTTAAGGTTGTATCTCAAAATAACCTAACCAGCAAAAAAACTTTTTCAATACAAGCTTTTTTTTTGCTGACTGTACTTTTTGTCAACTGTGCTGCATTGTCATCTATTCTAGATTATGTGCACCAGATTTCAAGTCAGTCAGACCAACCGTTGAAGAGTTCCCTCCCTCGGAGACAGTCCCGGCTGGGCCACCAGAAGTCCGCTACCAAAAAAATGGTGTACAAAATTTCAGCTCAACCGGTAACCGGTGGATCAAATTTAACTTGCAAGATTTGATTACAGACAAACATCGGGACAGGTGAAGAAGCTAAATAATACATACATACATACATCACGCCTGTATTCCCAAACGGGGTAGGCAGAGCACGCAAAACGCTACATAGACAAAACGATGTCTATTTCAGGTTTCGTGGCCACTTCTAGCACATATGTTTTGGTTTTAAGGCGGCAGGTACAATAGTGACAAGTGCAGCGTTACGCTGCATAGATAACTTTTTTTTATATTTTTTTAAGACTATTAACAAACCTCTTTAGTGCAATCTGGTTGATTCGGTTTTCAGTTCGAAAAAAACAAACAGCAAAAT
>BHDV01058672.1:66551-110925 GCA_005406045.1 Adoxophyes honmai | reverse complement strand
TAGTAATTAACTACGATACAAGAAAAATATTTCTTTTTTGGTAGTCAATTACGAAACCTTAATTATGAAAACGGACTAAACGGAAAAACCACCTCGAAAAACTTCCCCGGAAAACGAACCTGGATATTAGCAAAAAGTCATTAAAAAGTGAACGCTGTTCATCACCTCAAAGTCGGTATTAAACCTTAAGTTATAAAAGTTCATTCATTTAACGCTTGCCCGCGCAGCGAGGGACAACACTGAATTTCAAATTCCAACCAGCCGTGGCCAGCTGGGAATCTGGACGTTTTTGAAGTTAAGATGACGTCTCTTCCCTTTTAAAATATAAGAAAATTGGCTAAGTTGTACTGTTCTCTATGAAAATAAAAGCAAGTTGGCTGATACACTTGTGTACCTACTGGGTTAATTATGTCATTCTAATTACTCCGTTAAAGAGATTATGGAAACAATTGAGACACGTGTTTTTTTATCAAATAGTTAAACATCAACAATAGATCATCAAACTTCCGGAATGGAAACTTGTGACGTCACGCCGTGCTAAAAATTGTGCCACGTAGTGATGCTACCCGAAACTTCAGAGCATTGTATCCTCGTCATTTTTGTTTGTCAAGTGAAAGAAAAAATAAGTGTACAATGGTAATCTACCTTTTGTTTTTTTTGTCAACTATCCAATTATGCTTGTCTAAATTTGTTAAGTCAAGCGTAATTGTATTTAGCTAGTAAGGATCTTGAAGTGTCCTAATTAGAATCAAGAATGGTTTCTGACAATCTGAATGATTTAGTCATGGTTTGTTATTGTAGCGTTTCGAGCGCTCTGCCTACCCTATTGGGGAATACAAGAAATGTATGTGTGTAGTAAAATTACATTTCAACAATCGTCATTGCATTACAGCCAAAAGTTCTATCTAACCTATTAAAAAACATTGCTGCTTCATCGTTTTTTATCCAAATTGCATGTATGACATTTTTATAAACACAGCCGCCTCCCCTCAGACTGAATATAAAATTATCGCCTGCCAACTCAGCAGAAATAACTTCATTTTATTAAAAAAAGCGAATGAAAATTACGTCCGACTTTACCGTGTCGCGTTCGACTTGATTTTCTCTTTCAGTTTCAACATTCCTCTTAGACATAGAGATAAGGTGCTATGTTGTTACCAGCACATATCTGATTTAAACTTTGTTTCGTTGACAGTAAGGTTCTTCTTTGGTAGTTTCAAAAGTGGATGTTGGACGCTTTGGAAGTGAGGGAGTTTTTTGCAGACGTCAGTTTTATTATCATACTTAGTTAATATTTTGCCAAAAAACGTAGTACTCTTACTAAATAAAAAATTAAGAAACGAGAAAAATAGACGAGAGATGACTTTCTTTAGTGATAAGTTATAAAAGTTGCTCTCTCGAGAATCTAACAAGATAGGCACATAAATAAACATCACCCCTGTATTCCCAAATAGGATAGGTAGAGCACACGATACGTTACATAGACAAAATCATGTCTTTCACGAAACCAATTGCAGTACTTCTAAGCCAGTTTTAATGTAATTTGATCAAAACAACAAAAATAAAAATAAACAAAATAATCACAAAAGAAAGAACTTTTTTGCAGTATAATTTCAAGTTTAAAAACAGATGAAGGAGGTATACCTAATGGTGTCGGATTTTGAATAACACCTCCCGATTTCTTCCATTGATATCGTAAGAAGCAACTAAAGAAATATAGGTTTAGTTATACTTTAGGCGACAGACTAGCAACCTGTCCAAACCAATGATTTGTCTAAAAGTGGCTACAAACGAGGAACAGTCTTGGTTTTAGCTTTTTAACGTTGCGTGTGCTCTGCCTACACCGTTTGGGATTACAGGCGTGATCATTTCAATGACTTCACCACTGATAAAGGAGTCATAAGAACTAGGTACATAGTAAGGCGAGTAACTAACTCCTGTCACTTGCCATTTCAGTGGAAATGGAAACTATACAATTTACAATACACCAGTCGATACTTGCGTCTCAAAATATTCACAGGCATCATCCCAGCATTGTAATGTAAAACCGATGCGGCATGCAAAGCCGGGGAGCCAACATCGGTCAACAGCTGTCGACATGCTTCAGATTGTCCGAAGATTCTGCTGTTTTAGGCACTTGTCCTACCGTCTACGATGAGCGAGAACGCTGGAACGATAAGCTAGTAAAGTAAACGTCCCTGTTCTGGACACTGACCCAATACTTCGCACTTGCAACCTTATGTCATAGGAAGACAGGTGACAGATGGGTGCCATCTATGGGGCGTTGAGGCGTCGAGCATTGGTACTTTTACCTTAACGAGTGGGTGAGAAGCGAGTGTTAGGGCCACCGGCTACAACCACAAAACGCTGCCACGAGCATATTTCCCGTAATTTTCTTACATTTTATATGGACTCCCCCCACACGGTCGACACCGATGGCCGCCACACGCTACAATCGTTGCAGCTCGCTTCTTGTGGTCCGCACTGGCCACTAAACGGCTGCCTGAACTAAACAAGTGGCTGTCGCGCGCTTCAACTACTTTTGTAGCTGTGTCTAGCTTCTCGTGGCGACGTGTGGCTGTGACCAGTGGCCCGTGTGCGGTGACACTTAGCTCTCTTAGTTTTGTGGCTCAGCTATAGGCGAGTGTTCGAGTGCGACAGGCTATTACTCGACTTGTCCAAGCCCGCACGTGAGACACATTGTACAGCAGTATTAACGGTTTGTTGTAAGACTTCCATGTAATTATGGATGAGCTTTTATTTGCGTGTATAAACAATATTCCTCTTGTAGCTTGAGTGCTACCTTCCAACCGAGTATCGCTGAGTGAGTATCACTGAGCTAGTTTTATCTTATCGCTTATAAATATCTCGGCGACAAACTAGTAGAGCGGGTGTGCTCATCTCCAGTGTGAAGAGCCAACGATGAACTATTAATATATGTGTCTTTTTTACTACCAAATTATCCTTAACCTTCGTTCGTTCTTGGGCGAGAAAATCACGGATAGCTGATCGCTTACTCGCTCTTGGTGGGACAGGTGCCTTATTCACTAACTTAACACACTAAATTCGTCGACGAGTTTGACGTCGAGGTGTCAAAATTAGCTGTCATATTGTATGGAAATATTGACAGCTCGACGAGTTCAATATTTAGGTACGTTAGAGAATAACACCACTAGCCGTATTATCATAGTAACATATACTTACATATATCACGCCTGTATTCCCTAAAGAGATAGGCAGATCACACGAAAAGTTACTCAAAACCATGGCTGTTCCACGACTCGTACCTTTTAACTTATTTTTAAGTGAAGAGGTATAGGTACACGTAGTAGTGACAGGTTGCTAGCCTGTCGTCTAAAATATACCTTATCTCATTTGCCGCCTGGATGCCCCATGGAAGAAATGGATGGGTTCTATTCTGAACCCTACACTATACGGTAAACAGTATAGGTTTTTTTTGTATTTAACGAACATTTATGTTCATTTATTTATGTTCGTTAAGCCTAGCAGCTTAGAAAACATTCCTAACCGAACTGACAAACACTGAAGTGTTTTTGAAACATAGATCTAGTTAAATATAATTATAATTATATTTATATGTTTCAAAAACAAAAACACTTCAAACAAATATAATTATAATTATATTTAACTAGATCTATGTTTCAAAAACAAAAACACTTCAGTGTTTGTCAGTTCGGTTAGGAATGTTTTCTAAGCTGCTAGGCTTAAATTTATTTTTTATACCAGTCAAGTACCACGTTAAAACCAACTCCGCTACAAAGCTCTTTCCAAATACAAAAATTCGTTTCCCAAACCACGAGTGGGGGCGCCACTCGTCTATTTCTAGTCATTTGCATACCGACCGCCGAGCGCGGCGCACGTAAACCGCTCTACCGTACAAAAGGGATTTTCATATTTAATTTTCTGTTTAGTATAATTGCGGACATATTTCTCTCTGTGCAGTTTTTGCTTTATTTGCATACGTGAGTTAAACTGCCGTATTATTCTGGCTCCGCGCACTGGTTGTTTAAATTAGTCGGAATGTGTTACCATTTTATTTAAATTAAGACAGATTCAACGTTAAGTTTGCCGGATATTTTTACCACACAAAACAAGTCAACGGAAAAGTGGGGTTTTATTTCACTTGCAAGTTTCACTGCTTTATTTTTATGCAACAGCGAGTCTAAATTACTGATGATGAAGATGCTTTTAATGAATCCTAGAGGGACATAAAGGCAGCCAAATCCATTTTAATTTACTACTGACGAGTCCCTTTAAGCTTTGCACTTCAAACATCCATAAAAGGAATTTGGATTTCTGGAAAAAATCTCGTTGGAGATTTTCTTGCTACAAAAGAAAACAAGTGTCAGTATCACCACATTGTCATTGAATCTTTTCATCTTTATTCCGCGTATTCTCTTACGTCACTGACATTCGAGCCTCATATCCCATTGTGTATGAAAGGCACGTGCCGTAAAGTAATTAGTAAACATTTGTGATTGCAAACTTCATTCCGACCACGGCAGTCGTCTCAAACATGCCTCAAATAATAAGAGCCCTCCTTTTCTTGGCATACGTGTCCTTATTTATACATTTTCTCATAAAACTCCACACGTTACAAGAGGACATTCAAATAGAATACGTCATCCGGCCTCCCGGAAGCTTCAAGAAAATTATGGCTGAAATAGAGAGGAAGGAATATCAGTACACTGTCATGGAGGTGAATTATAAGAAGCCTCGTAGATTACCCAGTGATTTGAAATACATCTTAAAATGGACTGAAGCTTGGTCTCACTACAGTACCTCAGTTTTCGTGAAGGGACAGAAGCCGTTTTTAGACAACAATTGCACTTACTATAATTGCTTCATGACGAACGATAAGACTCTGCTAACGGACATACGTTATTTCGATGCGATATTGTTTGACGTTGAAAACAATTGGGATTCTTATCCTCTCATTAGGACTCCGTTTCAGACGTATATCTTCACATCGTCAGAGCCTGCGAGTATGTACCCTGTCTGTGATCCAGTGTACGACGCATTCTACAACGCCACCTGGACTTACAAACTAGACTCAACAATTCCACAGCCTTTTTACAGCATCTACGACGATAATGGGACTCTTGTCGGCCCAAAAGCAAAGATGAGATGGAAAATAACTAATAAGTCCGTTTCGCCAAAAACAAGAGGGAAACTGATGTATAAAAAGAAGATGGCAGCCTGGTTTGCTTCTCATTGCAAAACGAAGAGTGGTCGAGAAGACGTTGTGACTAAACTGCAGAATTTTTTGCAGCTGTATAATTATACAGTAGATATTTATGGGTGGTGTGGGAAATTAGTTTGCCCCAAAAGTAACCTAGATGAATGTCTGTCAATGCTGCGGTCAGATTATTACTTTTATCTGGCATTCGAGAACTCTTTCTGTGAGGATTACGTTACGGAGAAAGTGTTGTATGCTTTGAACCATTACACGGTGCCTGTTGTTTACGGGGGAGCTGATTATTCAAGGTAAATTATGCTGAAGTAATATTTGATAACCCGTGTTTTCTAGATAAATTCTTCAATGGCATACGTACATATTTTTTAGGTTTAAAGTTATGAGATACTATAGTGACAGGTTGCTAGCCCATCGCCTAAAATATACCTCAACCATTCTTATTCCTTAGTCTAGTTTAGCGTTGTTTGTGTCGCAGGCGGATTGTATAATCCGCCGTTTTACATAACGCCTAGCCGTTTTGCAAAACAGCGCCGTTTTGTAAAGCGGCGGCTCAACGTTCAGCCGGATTGTAGTTGCGAAACGTTCTTAAAAAAGGCGGCCCACGTTTAGCCGCATTGTACTACTACTAAAATTGTAGGGTAACAATACTTAAGAAAATAAATACCAAATAAAATAAATATAAATAAAATAAACTAACCTAACCTAACCTAATCTAATATAATCTAACCTAACCTAACCTATTAAAACCTCTAAATCCTCTACTGTTTATGTTAGGCAGCGCCACGAGTGTTAAAAATCTGAACTAAAAACGACAAAGTGGCGGCTAATCTCTCGCCGTATTACATTCTGCCTAGCCGTAATGAATAACGTTTAGCGCCGAATTCATTCCGGCGGTTTTTTATTCAGCCGCATTCAATCCGGCTAAACGTTGAGCCGCCGCATTACAAAACGGCGCTGTTTTGCAAAACGGCTAGGCGTTATGTAAAACGGCGGATTATACAATCCGCCTTCGACATTTGCATCTTGCGACATCCACGGAATTTATGGAGACTGAACCCGTTCTGTTTAACGTTTGGCGTCGGGTTGAGAATAACACTCTCCAGTTCTTCCGTGGATGTCGTAAAAGGCGACTAAGGTATATTTAAGATGACAGCAACCTATCAATCACTGTTGCGTCTGCCAACTTAAAACCAAAAGAATATGCTATAAGTGGCCACGAATCATGAAATAGTCACGGTTTTGTCTATGTAACGTTTCGTTTGCTCTGCCTACCCCATTTGGGAATACAGGTGTGATGTATGTATGTCTTATTTTCAACCCGACACCACACGGGGTCTTCAATGGCAGTTAAAAGTATTTTTTGTGTTTGCAGATTTTTACCGCCTGATTCTTACATCGATGCCTCAAAAATGAGCCCAGAGTCCGTCGCGTCGTTGATGATTCAAGCTGTCAAGACGCCGTACGAGTACGAAAATTATTTTAGGTAACCTTAAAAAACCTAAAACTATGCTAGAAGTGGCTGCAAAGCGTGATATAGTCATAATTATGGTTTTGTCTATGTCACGTTTCGTGTGCTCTGCCTACCCCATTCGGGAACACAGGCGTGAGTGTAATTATGAATCTATTTTTAATTAGGAGCGATAACTATGACCGCGTATAGACAATTGAATTCTGTTGTATAGAAATGGGTCTTTTTTTTTCTTTTTTTCCTAATTAAAAAAAAGATTTCTCCAAAAAGAAACGGCATGGAAAAAACATGATTCCGTTACAGTTTCCATACATTTAGTATGAGGGTAGGAAATAGAAAAAAAATTGACACGAAATTTGTACGATATTTTTTTTTCAATTTGAATCAAGAGTGTCTATGATTACATGTATGTTTTTTTTTGTTGAGATAAAAACCACAATAATCTTTTCTTTCTTCTCAGATGGCATAGACACAACTACGTCTTCGTGGAGAATCAGCAAGCATCAGACGTCTGCAAGCTATGCGAGCTGCTCAACCAACCAGACCAAAAACACTCTGTAATCAAGGGCTTAAAAGATTGGTGGAACGTAAAAGGAGACTGTCAGAAAGATAGGGGAAACGGAAAATATAGACTTTAATGTAACAAATTAGTTGGTGGGCCTATTGACAAAAAGTTGTAGACAACAATAACCAAAGACAAGACTAAATTGGTGCATGTGGCGATATGTGTAAGCGAGATCTAAGTTTCATAGTAAATGTATGTAATGTAAGTGAGACTGACATAAAAAGCGTTTAATTTAGAGCATTCTTTGAAGAATCATATGTTAGAAGGCTATTAGTATTATAATACCTATCGCTGCAAAAATAAAAGGCTAAATACAATTTACAACTAGTAGGTTTAGTGTAATATATAATTATATATATATAATAGGTACCTACTTATGAAATAGATTGTTAAAAACGTGTAAAATTAAATAAAACGTACAACAAGACAAGTTTCTGGCCAATTCATGGCCCATCATCGGAAACAAAGCGCCTCAGCAACCGCTGATAAACAGATGATGATAGGTCATGAATTGACCCGAAGCATAACAAACTAATTTCGTCATAAAGACCTGGGAGTATACGTTTTATTGGGTGATTAATGAGTCTCACTGTAATTTTGTGTTTAAAATAACCTAAACTGTGGCATGGTTGCCTATACTACATACATAATAAAGTTGGCAACGTTCCCCCTTTTGAACGGAAATGCAAATTCTTTAGGTGACAAAGCTGCCAGCCCTTCGTTCACTCATTGCGTCAACTAAGCAATTTTTTTTAATCAGTTAAATCAATTTTGTACCAAATTGAAGTTATTTTTATCGGTATTCATTTATACAGCATGGCTTTAAAAGAAGGTAAATTAAATTAATCTAAATTACTTCACTTGAGTACTACGTTTGAGGTAAGAGCAAAAATGTCTATCAATCCTCGGCGACATTTTTTAGGGTTCCGTACCCAAAGGGTAAAAACGGGACCCTATTACTGAGACTTCGCTGTCTGTCTGTCTGTCTGTCTGTCTGTCTGTCTGTCTGTCTGTCTGTCTGTCTGTCACCAGGCTGTATCTCACGAACCGTGAGAGCTAGAGAGTTGAAATTTTCACAGATGATGTATTTCTGTTGCCGCTATAACAACAAATACTAAAATCAAAATAATAATAATAATTAAGGGGGGTTCCCATAGAAAAAACGTGTTTTTTTTTGCAGTTTTGGGTCTATTTAAATAATTGTAACTGCTAAATACTTGAAATGCTCACAGAATATTTAATTAAATATTTGCTTAAAAAATCCTTACTTCCTTACTAATATTATAAGTCAGAAAGTGAGTTTGTTTGTTTGTTTGTTTGTTTGTTTGTTTGTTTGTTTGTTCCGCTTTCACGCCGTAACTACTGAACCGATTGCTTTGAAATTTTGCAGACATAAAGATAGAAGTCCTGATTAAATAATAGGGTACTTTTTATCCCGGAAAAAATTTATGTTCCCGAGGGAAAACAATAATATAGTTTGCTTGATAGATCGATATCAATCGATGATAGATCGATATCGATCGATGATCGATCGATAGACGATAGATCGATGGCGCTGTGTGTCGTTTGAAACGAGAAGTTTTCTTATAGTTGTGCTTTATACAGCAATATAACCGAGTTCCACGCGGGCGAAGCCGCGGGCGGAAAGCTAGTAAATAATAAAATTAATATTTAAGGGGGGCTCACATACAAAAATTCTGATTTTTTGCAGTTTTTGGTACGGAACCCTTCGTGCGCGAGTCCAGCTCGCACTTGGCCGGTTTATTTTTATTTGGGGATTTCAGATTTCATACAATTACATTATTTTCTCTGCCGATTTTAGAAACTTCGCTTCAATGCCGTAAAAAAGTGTCCACAGTTTTTAGTCAAAACTTACCGGAATATCTGTGTATAAATACAAAATGGTATATTTACCAAATCAGTCAATGAAAAAAATCACCAACGGCACTTAAATTCCCTGACACGTCCCCCAAATCCCTCAAACGTTCACAGTCTCCGAACCCAGCTCTTGTTTCTACAAATTTAATAACACCTTAATTCGGAGAATTTCATTAAAAACCACCCGCAGACGTTTATTTCGCAATCCTCTTACGGCCTCGTTAGGGGACTCATTATTCAAAGCTTCAAATTTTCCAGGATAATACCAATTATGGAGTCATCGCCACCGGCGCCTTTTTCACGAATGATTAAAATTTCCGCTGACGCCATGGGATGCTATTTCGATGATAGATGGGGAATTAAGAGATCGATTGGGGCGTTTTGATTGGAATGAAGTTTGTCATAATATTTACGCGAAATTAAGAACTTTATCTATGCAGCTATAGGTGTCTGCGCTCCTAAAAGCAATTTAAGGTGCGACCACACCGCAGCTTCTTGGCTATAATTGATCTATCCGAAGCGCTGGTAGTCTCGAAAAATATATGTTAAAGGTCCGACCACACCGTAGCTTAAAAACCGGTCACGATACGGAATCGCAGTGACGCGTCGTATGCGTACCGTTTTTGACGCATGCTACCCCACACCGCTGCTTAAAAAACGGTGACGGTACGGTATGAATGTATGGTGCGTCAGCACATTTTAAGGTGCGGTGTGGTTGGACCTTTAACAGATATTTTTCGAGACTACCAGCGCTTCGAATAGATCAATTATAGCCAAGAAGAATGTGTCGCAAGAAACTTAGCTGAGCCTTTAAAAAAAACAACTATTAAAAAATGTTTAAACAACACAGTGTGCAAATTGTGAAGGCGAGATATTTAAGTAGATAAAAGCATGATTCACTGGATTCAAAATACTCTCGGACAGTTAATCCGATATTGTGAGAATTCTTCGTGAAAATAAGCTAATTCCCGGAGGTTCTAAATATGCTAGGGTTGAACAAAATCTGACCAGGAGTTTTATAAACAATGCAATTTGAGACGAAAAAAACGAGACATCCCCTTCTTCTTCTCCGTTTTTTAAACGTTTTTAAATATTTTTATATAACAAAAACCTTTAATGTAGAGAATTACATCCAGATCCTTTGTTGAATTTGTGACGTAGGTACACATCGACATGAGTTCGGACAAAATAATTTTCAAAAAAACCCAATTCCAACTCACCGTAGCTAAAGCGAAACGAGCGAAGCTTATCAATAACTAAACTCGTTTCGTAGTTTATTCGCTCGTTAGTCGGAGCGAGCATTAGCAAACGAAACAACTCGGTGACATACATCATTAGCCCCAGATTCGTCTCGACGGAACTTTATTTGAATCCTTAACTTTGACTGCAGCGAGCGAATACTACGACGTGTTAACATGGATATTCTTGCTTACTTTGCGCCTTTTGAAACTGCAAACCAAAAATAAATCAAGCTATCTTTGATTTTGTAATAGTCTTATAAGACTTTACAATCAGGTAACTGTACCATCGCGAACAGGGATTGTTGAGCCACTTACCTATGTTTGTAACTTGGTCGTGTAATACTAATCCAATAGCTGACATTTAGTCTGTCACATCGCTCATTGATTACACGTCCAAATTGCGAACAGTGGCAAGTGGCTCAACAATCCCGGTTCGTGACTGCACAACATTTCAGCTTAACCTGAAACCGAAAAGTGGATCAAATTTAACTTGCAACATTTTACTGTAGGCAACCGGGCAGGTGAAAGTAAATAAAAGCGTGTAAAACAGACACAATCCTTATTGGTTGTAAGGCAAGGGAAGACCTAAGACTACATTCAAACTTATTTGTTCTGCCATAGTATCTTTTGCTTCATTCACATTCTTACTTTTAATTTGGCTTCTCTTCAGTACAGCGCCAATCTGGCCGAAATGAAAACAATAATTGAAGAAATGAAGACGAAATTTCACTGTTCATGAGTGATGCCAGAACCAAACGAAGTAGGGATCAATTTTATTTTTAAACTAGCTTTCCGCCCGCGGCTCCGCCCGCGTGGAACTCGGTTATATTGCGGTATAAAGCACAACTATAAGAAAACTTCTCGTTTCAAACGACACACGGCGCCATCGATCTATCATCTATCGATCGGTTATCGATTGATATCGATCCATCATCGATCGATATCGATATATCAAGCAAACAATATTTTTGTTTTCCCTCGGGAACATCAATTTTTTCCGGGATAAAAAGTAGCCTATGTCACTCTCCGTGCCCTAAACTATCTCTACCTAAAAAAAAAACTCTTAAGTAAAACGGTTTTATTTTAGTCTAATAAATGTATATAAAACCGTTTTACTTAAAAGTTTTTTTTTACTTTTTTTTCGAGTTTTTAGCTTTTTTTTTATTTGATATAGTGCACTGTATTTTCCTTGGCAAGACCTTTCATTTGATACCCATATTGATGGGGTTGATATGAAATAGGTCATCCGCCATTTTGCAGCGGCGGCCATTTTGAATTTACAATAATAATGAATATGCATTATTGTATTGTCACCGAAATTAAAAGAATGTACCAAATTTCAGATCAATCCGTCGCCGGCAAGAAGGTGCAATTTCAATTTCTAAATTTGAACCAACAAAGACCAAAGAATAAAGAAAGAATAAAGTCTAAAACAAACGGGGTAAGCTAAATAAAACCGTTTAAAAATCACGTCAATCCATCGCTCCGTTTAGCCGTGAAAGACGGACAAACAAACAAACACACTTTCTCATTTATATATTGGTACGGATGCATAAAGTTCATTTTGTTGATAAATCATGTCCACATTTTTTTTCCTTAGCTGCCGGCAAGTACCCCAATCATAGCCGGCGCACCTTCAACTTCAACTGCAAAATAAACAGAACTCACGCTACTTTCTGCCTTTCGAAAGTGCTAACATTATTACTAGTCTTTCCTGGGCTTCCCAAACTTTTTCTTACTACGACGCCCATAGGAAATCACCATTTTTTTTTTCTTACGCCCCTCTAATGAAAATCTAGGTGGATCGCCTCACAGCGCCCTCGGAATACAGCCGCGACGCCCCAAGGCGTCACAAAGGACAGTTTGGGAAGCTCTGAGTGCTTAGTGTACTCAAAACGGTAATGAATCGATAGCGATTCCGTTGGCAAATTAACGCGAAATCGTATGGAAAGTCAGACACTAACTGTAAACTGGAAACTAATGACAGAAAATTTATATATTAAGTGAATAACACAACAATCCGACGACGCATAAGTATTTATTTATTTATTATTATCTAGCCTGGGTCAGTATCCCACTGCTGGGCAAAGGCCTAACCCCATGTCCTCCATTCATCCCGATCTAAAGCGGTCTGGGGCCAGTCGCCGAGAAATAAGTCTAGGTCGTCCCGCCATCTCCGTCTGGGCCTGCCCCGTCGTCGCCATCCATCACCTGGCACCCACTCATAAGTATTACCGAAAGCCTTAGCAAGGCTTTCAACTTTTAAGTTTCATAAACTGTAAGATGAAGACATATTAAATACGCAGAAGTTATTAAAGTTTCACAACTCGTGTATTGCTCTGTAAACTTTTGATTAAGTTGAAGTCTTTTGCAACTTCGATTGCCGATTTGTAACTTATAAATTACATCCATCTATACAGTGAATGAATTCCATACAACCATAAATGATAATAATGATGATGTTTTCCGTGTGGTGTCGGGATAGAATAACATTTCATTTCTTCCGTGGATGTCGTAAGAGGCGACTAAGGAAAAAGGTTTAGGTATACTTTAGGCGACAGGCTAGCAACCTGTCACTATTCTACCTCTTCCATCTTTGCAAACCTAAAGCTATGCTAGAAGTGGCTGCATAATCATGGTTGTATCTATGTCACGTTTTGTGTGCTCTGCCTGCCCCATTTATATGTATGTATGTATGTATGTATGTATAAATGATAGCTAGGGGAAGCCACGAGCGTTATACCGTACAGTAACCAATTATGATCAAACATATACATAATGCAATCATGCCTGTCTTCCAAAATGGGGTAGGCAGAGCACATGAAACTGACTAATTCTGGTTTCGTAGACACTTCTAGCTTATTTCTAGGTGTTAAAAACAGTTGGAGAAGGTATAACAGTAACAAACCCGTCGCCTAAAGCATACATAAACTTATTTCCTTAGTCGTCTCTGACGTCATTCACAGAAGTAACGAAGTAGTGTTATTCTAGTTAGAAAGGTACGATGATGCGCAGTGTGAGTTTGACAGCAGCCACCACGACCTATGAGATAAGGGGCTACCGACAAACAAGTTAGTTGTCAAATCATGGCAGTTTCATGTACAAAACTAATAAAATTAATTTAATTAGTTTCCTTTAAACATAAAACTACCGTGAGACTCACACATAGTGAAAAATAACGGAATTGCTCACGTTTTTAATACCGAGATTAGCTCGACATGTTTCGGGTTAATCCGTGACCCATCATCTGGAGCTACGCGCCACGGCAGCGGACAGACGCGACCCCCGAAACATGTCAGTATCTCGGTGTCGCCAATCTCGGTATAAAAAACGTGAGTAGTTCCGTCATTTTTCACTATTAATTAGTTTCTTACTTTTTATCATTACACCACACCACACACCGATCGTCCTACGAACGCACCGGCTGCGTTCGGCAAGTACTTAATAAAGTGCGTAGTTTTAGTGGCCAAGTTCGGCGAAAATAACTGTACCGTTAACAAAATCACCGCGCCCCCAACTTGGTAATTAGTTTCGTTCACTACTTTGCTGGCTGTACTTAGGGTGAGAAATATTGGAGGCGATTCCGAAGTTTTGTGATGGCGTTACCTTGCTTAGCTGTATCCTATACCTTTAAACGAGCAATTCTTGTATATATATTTATAAATATATACCAGCTATCTCGGAAACGGCTCTAACGATTTTCATGAAAATTTTTATATAGACGAGGATTAGAGTTTTAAGTTTATCTACATAAGTGGTTTTCCCGGGAAAACGCAATTTTCCGAGAAAAAAAAATAAAAACCGGGATATGAATTTCTTACTGAATGTATACAGATATTTCGCTGATGAGCTCAAGAGTTCCAATGGAACAGGGGTATGAACGTGCGCTCTCTGTGCAGGAGCTTCTGGATTCGATCCTGGGAAGTGACATAAGTTTTTCTTTTTCTTTAAATTTTTTGCTTTTTTTTCAACTGTCCCGATGCCAAATAACTACAACAGATATTTTTAACCGACTTCAAAAAAAGGAGGAGGTTTTCAATTCGACCTAATTTTTTAATTTTTTAATTTGTATGTTACTCGATATCTCGGAGACCCGTGAACTAGTGTTGGGTAGGACATCAATTTAAAATGAGTTTGAGTGAGTACCTCATTTTCAAAAAAGAGGTGGTACAATGTCTTACCTCAATTGAGGTGAGGTATTTCCATTAGCAACATTGCATTGTCGACTCACCGGCAACCAAAATAATTAAGTTTTTCATTATTATTATAAGATAGTGACACTCAACAATCTAAAAAAATACCTTGGACAACATAAAATATCATTTATCATTGGATATATTAAAGAATTGATATGTAATGACATATAAAAAAATATCATTAAGTGTTTCTGAAGTATTTTTTCATTACTGTTTTTGCCATTAAAGGTTTATTTGGTCCTATTAAGCTTTTCCTATCATTAAAACTTAAAATACCATAATTTCCTATCCTTAAATTTTAAATAAATAGCAATGTCCAAACATTGGATTACATTAAACCTGATGTGTTTTAAGTTTGTTTATTACAAGTATCTTATTGTATTTTTTTAGAAAACAGAAAAAGTAAATTCATTCATTCGCAACTTATTATGTTATTTATAATCATATTACCATTCCAGTAACTTTTTTACTTACCATTTCAATATCACTACGTAAACAACACATCACCATAAGAAGTTTTATATTCTGCTAAGGGATGACTGTGCTTTGTTACTTGCAAATAAAATGCCGACTTCTCACTATTATAAATAATAATAACAGTTCGAAACTAAATAACCCAGAAACAAACAATACGAAAAGTTTGATTTGACTGTTTATTTTGATTGAAACGTCAATGTCTGTCGTAACTTCATCTGTCAAGACTAGTTTAATGATGTTGTTTACGGTGCTAGTTATTAGAGGTTGCTATTTTTACGTTTACAATCGGATTCAAAATGTAGGAAGGTTTAATAAAAATAAAAGTATAAAAAATACTTTTTGTTCATTATTGTTCATAATTGTTGTTTATTTTTCTTCGTTATTAATTTTTTTTATTGTTTTTTGGTATTCATTTTCTGTGCATTCGATTGAATAACAGGCTTCGTAAACGCCGCAATTCACAACACCTCAATTTTCATTTGACGTAAACGCGTAAGATGTATGAAACTCAGCGGCGCTTACAACCTTTTGTTCGTTGAAGCAACGAGGTGCTTAAAATTTTGAGTATACCTAAGACTGCACTGGTACAAATGAAGTTAGCCGTGAGTGGCGAGTAGAACACCTCAATTTCGAGGCGTTGGGACATGCGAAGTTAGCCGCGAGGTGTGAGTTGTGAATGAGCTGTGAGGAGTTTTTGAGGATTGAGGTATAAACGAGCCGCGAGGCGATAAATGAGGGAATGAGTAGTGCCTCGCGAGGAATGAAGTGTGACATTTTTGAAGCGCGAGGTGATGGGACAATCGGATGAAATGAGTGTGACAAATGAGGTACCTCGCGAGTGAGGAACCCAACACTACCGTGAACCGATTATCAAAATTTTTTTTTAATCGATTGGGTATAAATCGAAATCGGTCCCATTGGCATGAAACCAGGATCTGATAATGGAATCTTGGACAAATCGAGGGAACTCTTCAAATTTTATATGGACATGTACGGCGTTTTCGGTAATTTGTTGATGAAGTCAAGAATTTACATTCAGTAAACAGAATACTTTTAAAATATTGCTAATTTGAAGTCGGTTTTTTTTGTTTCAAATTATGCGCTCTCTGTGCAGAAGATTCTGGGTTCGATCCTGGGATGTGACATAAGTTTTTCTTTTTTTTTAATTTTTTGCTTTTTTTTCAACTGTCCCGATGCCGAATAACTACAACAGATAATTATTTTTAGGAAAACTATATAGTCATTCGATAATAAAATAATTTCGTAATATCTATTTATCCTATCCTATCCTATACCTTTAAACGAGCTATTCTTGTATATATGTATTATATATTTATTTCTATATACCAGCTATTTTGGAAACGGCTCTAACGATTTTCATGAAAATTTTTATATAGACAAGGATTAGAGTTTTAAGTTCATCTACATAGGTAAGTGGTTTTCCCGGGAAAACGTGATTTTCAGAGAAAAAAAAAACCGGGACATAATTTCTTACTTACTGAATAATCCGAGTAAAGCTCGGTCGTACAGCTAGTGAATGGAAAACGCTTAATAAAGATGGTTTAAGATTTAGGAAAACAAATTAATTTACTCTCCATTTCTTCTGTGGATGTGTTAAGAGGCGACTAATCCGTACGAAGGAACGTAGCAGAGAAAAATATATTTATAGTCTTAAACAGATTTACATTTACAATCTAAGTTTCATTTAACATAAAACTACCATGAAACTCACTAATCCGTACCAATAATACCAATATATATACATATAAATGTGAAAGTGTGTTTGTTTGTTTGTTTGTTTGTTTGTCCGTCTTTCACGGCTAAACGGAGCGATGGATTGACGTGATTTTTTAGGTAGAAATAGTTTAGGGCACGGAGAGTGACATAGGCTACTTTTTATCCCGGAAAAAATTGATGTTCCCGAGGGAAAACAAAAACATAGTTTGCTTGATAGATCGATATCGATCGATGATAGATCGATATCAATTGATAACCGATCGATAGATGATAGATCGATGGCGCTGTGTGTCGTTTGAAACGAGAAGTTTTCTTATAGTTGTGCTTTATACCGCAATATAAACGAGTTCCACGCGGGCGAAGCCGCGGGCGGAAGGCTAGTTATTTATATTAATGATGAACAGGCTGACGATCTATCACTAACATAACACTTTTACCTAACTTTGATCAAAATAAAATTGTAAAAGTGTGTATAGAACGTAAAATGGTCATTCTGTTCTCTGTGTGACATTTTGTGTGCTCTGCCTACATCGTTTGGGAAAACATGCCAGATTACTTGTATCGAGGACACTCCTAGCATATTTTTAAGTTTTAAGTTGTCAGTTTTAATAGCGACAAGTTGCTGGAACGTCGCTTAAAATATACTTAGTAAAAAATATAGTGTCCTACTTGCAAATTATGTTTGTTTTCAACATACATACATACATACCACCACGCCTGTTTTCCCAAAAGGGGTAGGTAGAGCACACAAAATATTTATAGGTATATTTTTTGTAGGTTTTGAGTTAGCAGGTATAATAGTGACAGGTTGCTAGCCTGTCGCCTAAAATATACCTTAACCTATTTTGTTAGTCACCTCTTACGACATCCACGAAAGAAATGGAGAGCTGTTATTCTAAACTGACATCACACGGAACATAGTTGCACAAAATATCACAAAAGACTATACTTACTGTCAAAATTCTTGAAAAATCCTCAGAATACTGCACTTTTCTATCAACTATCGTATCAGTTAGGGTCTCCCCACATTAGTCGACGCCTTTTCGGCAAAATGCGGGTAGAAAAAGCTTTATGTCATCGCAATAAGGGCGAACAAGACGTCAATCGGCTCGGCTCGTTTGACCGAGAATGGCCGAGCCAATTCACGTCTTGTTCGCCCTTATTGCGTTGACATAAAGCTTTTTCTACCCGCATTTTGCCGAAAAGGCGACGATTGGTTTGGTGAGACCCTAATACTTACTTACTTAACCTCGGGTATCTATCGGAAGTCGATCCCAAAAACAAAAGCGGATCGAATTGGTTTATTGCCCTGAGTCATCAGTGCCCGCCCTTTCCATGTTACTAGAACGTTACTTTACAAACTGCTACTTTTTATACTAGAATAAAGTCGGATTTTTCTAAGAAAAATGCTTCGAACACTGCACAATCAATGTTGATGAAAACCTTCTTTGTAATCACAATTTATTTAATTTAAAGATTAGTTTTTGAATGCTTTTAAACTGATATAAATTAACTAATAAGCTTTGACGGCCCGATAGCCCAGCGGTTAGAGAACCTGACTGTGAAGCTTAAGGTCCCGGGTTCGATCCCCGGTCGGGGCAGATGTTTGTATGATGAATACGAATGTTTGCTCTCGAGTCTTCGATGTTTATCTATATATAAGTAAGTTTATCCGTTGTCTAGTACCCATAACACAGGCATTACATTGCCTAATTTGGGACTAGGTGATTGGTGTGAATTGTCCAGTGATATTTATTTATTATAGGTACAGTCGACCAAGAAATTGGTCTACCCCCTCAAGATCGATATTCATTTGAACCTTATGAAACAACAAGGTCGATTTCCCCTCGCCATAATATTATGACAGTGACAATGTCAACCTTGTGATAATTTTGATCTCACAGAAACTTTTGTCAAAAGTGGTAGACCACTTTCTTGGTCGACCGTACTTTAAAACTGACATACAGGGTGACCGGATATTGACCGTAAATATTCTAACCAGTGGTCGGATATAAAAATTTAAAAACCCTGTAAAATGTTGACCAAAAATTTTCATTATTGAACAAATGTTTAATCGCTTTTCAGATCATTGCGCCCCGTGTTTTACCTACCTTACATCCCGTACTCAAGTCCCGTTAGTCGGCGTTTATGCACCTGCAATCGTGCAACATTGCGATGCTACGCGGTTGTCTAAGAGCCGGAGTACTACAGACTGGGCAATATTTTCAGATTTACGTTTATTTAAAGATTTTTTCAATAGGTTAATGTATATTTTAGGTGACAGGCTAGCAACCTGTCACTATGGAACCAGCAACCTCAAAACCTAAAAAATATTATGCTAGAAGTGGCCACAAAACGTGAAATAGTCATCGTTTTGTCTATGCAGCGTTTCGTGTGCTCTGCCTACCTCGTTTGGGAATACAGCTGTGATGTATGTATAATTTAATGTCTAGAACATCAGTTGTCTACACCAGTCATTTACGTACGTACGTACGTACTATGACGTCATCGTACTCTAAGATGGCGCAAGCTCAAACGAAATGAAACATAAAATGATTCCAGATTTAAATACATTTAAAAATGGCGTCGTAAATAACGCACCCATATCAGCGTGAAATGTCAAGTAATGTCAACGGAGTAATCCACGGTTACGCGCACCTGCTACGGGAGATGTTTTATAGCTGCAAAGATACCTTTTGTTTTGCGGTAGTCTACTAATAATTAATAAAATAATACATGCATACAATCACGCCTGTATTCCCAAGTGGGGTACAATTTTGACAATTTCAGGATTACTGGCCACTTCTGGCATATTTTTTTTAGGTTTGAAGTTGGCAGGTATAATAGTGACAGGTTGCTAACCTGTCCCCTGAAGTATACCAAGACTTAATTCCTTAGTCGACTCTTACGACATTCACAGAAGAACCGGAGAATAGGATAAAATTGGGAATACAGTGTGACTTTTTTTGTTTATCATCGAATACCGGTGCATACCGGTTCGCACCGGTTAAACGAACAAACTCCGTCGAATCAAAACTAGTATTTTACACCTTCGTGTGAATTAAAATAGATACTAGCTCGTTGGCATGAGTAAAGACCAGGAACCTGACTTTAAATTAATCTAGACAATAATCCGAAAATACAAAGATAGGATACGCTTTCACTCTCTCAGGTTCAATATAAGATATAATTTCTGAATGCGAAAATACACAATCACATACACATCATTCCAGTGTAAGGTCGAGTTCATAAATATATGAGCAAAACCGAGGGTTCAAAAATATCTGTATACCTTTATGACATTGACAATTAAGTGCAAAAGTTTACATATTTGGCATTTGTCTGCTCATATGTACCTATATTTATGAACTCGACTGTACCCTATGGGGTAAGCAGACTACACGAAACGTTACATAGACAAAACCATGACTCGTTCACGTTTCGTAGCCACTTTTAGCGTAACTTTTAGTTATTTAGGTTAGAGGTATAATAGTGACAGGATGCTAGCCTGTCGCCAAAAATTTATCTTAACATTTTTCTCCTTATTCACCACTTATGACATCCATAGAAGGAATGGAGAAATGTGTGAACTAATATAAAAGCAAAACCAACAGCCGAAACTAACGCTAACAATATAAATATTTGCTTAAGGGCCGATTTTTCAATCACCAGATAAATTTATCTGCCAGTTAAAATTGTTGCTATCCTTTTTTCGCGTCATATAAAAGAAAAGTGACAGCCAACATTTATCGGACAGATATGTTTTATCTGGTGATTGAAAAATTAGCTCTAAATGTAATTTTGCAATCGCCATACCCAGCTCTCTGTTCAACCAGTAGCAACTGTGCGGCGAACCGGTCAAATGAAAATTAAATGATGAATAGATACGCGGCGGCAAAAACCCCCATTAATTCGGCCAGTGTTTTTTGCCGTTTTGTTGCGTACCGGGTTTTGATTTTCGCCACTGGGGTTGGATGTTGTTTGTTAATAATGTAAATTTTCATTCAGTGCGGTTTTATAGTTAAAGATTTTTGTTTTAACTACGTAGGCTTAGCGCGCGGTACAAACTACTTATCATTTTCTAATGTCTCTTGTTAGACAGTGACACGTATGGTCTATCTCGCGCGCGACTCAACTCGCGTCTTGTCATGCTAAGCCGGATGATATGATACGAAGCTGCGGTAGTCTAGCGGTTTGACCAGTGGCTTCTTATTGAGGGTTGTGGGTTCAAATCCATTGCTCGAGCTGCGTATTCGGGAATTTATTGCAAAACCGAATTAAACAGTTACCTTACTATTGCCTTTATATTGCCTTCTTATTGATTATGATTATTTTGATTGTACTTTTCTTAAATTAATCCGATTAAAAACATAAGCGCAGTAAATCAAATTTTCGTTCCAATTAAGTCATAGCTGGATGAGTGTAATGGTAACGACGCATCTGGGTCATTGTCATAACCCTAAAAAAACATGTCCATTTGTAATATATAAGACCTTTTTAATAATTGCATTTAATTTACATCATAACTATAAAGTACAGGAAACGTACTAGACTATACTATATCATATTTTCTATAAATGTAATTATTTGTTTTGTTTATCACCACAAATGTAACTGAAAGTCCACTTCGGTGGACAGTCCGGGTTCCACCTGTTAATAGAATGTGACTTTAAAAAAATACATCTCTTTTATTACTGTACAAAAATGCCATTTTTCCCTAATCTATGTATGATTTCCATTTAACACTAATAGGATTTAAAGAATTAGATGGAAATAAAACACATTTTTCGCATCATTGAATCTTGTCACAACATTTTTTGTCTTTTTGGTGGACATTACTTTAAATTCTAGAAAAATTAGGGAAATGTCAAATGAATAGACCGGGACATATAATTTAACTCATTCACTATCGTACTATCCCTGTTAGCATCCATTTTGCCGTGACTTGTGCGCAGCAGACGATATTGTTGTGTTAACAAGAATATTTGGTGGTGTCAATGTTGAATTGTCTTTCCGGTTACTGCTGTATTTAGTAAGTACATCGCTATAAATCCACCAAACGTTTTTAATAATTAGTTAAGCTATCAAACATTGTAAATTATGCCTTGCCTTTTGAATAATCCTTTAAATGGCTGGTGTTGTGAATGATATTGCGGAAAAAGTCCATTCGGTGGACGTCTTTTTGATGGACTTTTTGTACACCCAAACGATAAATGATTGTATTTTGATTGATTCTTGTACTTTGGTTTAATTTTTTATTATAACTTTAAAAACTAGCTTCTGATTCCTTTTTTGTTTTATCCGTAAATGACTAGTGACTGAATAGTGAATGTTTAAACGTAAATTCTGTAAAGGTAAAAAAAACTGTAGAAGATTTAACAAAAACATACAAAATAAGCTTTGGAGGAAAAATGAAATGATGCACGACGATGCAGAAAAAAAATCAATATACAAAAAGAAACTTAAAAGTACATCGCACGCAAAATACCGCCTTCGATTCCAGTTATTTTAGTACCATGAAATGGGTGAACGTATTGCAGTGAAAAACAGAAAAATGTTGAAGGCAAAGAAACTTACTTACTTAGAAAGAAGTTGATGACTTTAGAATGCAGCAACCATTAAAAATTAGTGAGTGCAGTCTGTTTGTTGATTGAAAAAAATGTTAATAAAAGTTTACAATTTTAGGACGTATATAATGAAAGTTCGGATACGTCAACGTTAAAACCAGGAAGAGCCACCAAACCCCCACTTTCATACATGCTTCTTGAAGACTTGAAGGCTTCCTAGTCTTCGGAGGACGAAGGCATATTTGGTCCACCGAAAAGAATTGTCATTTCGGTAGACAGACACAAAATATTTTTTATATACTTTTTGAATGTATTTACGTGTCTGATTGTTCATGATTATGAGAATATATCATGAACGTTATTTTTGTTTAAGATGTTTACCGCTTTTTGTTTTGTTTATTTATTATAAATTAACATAATTAGTCCACTCGGTGGACATATTAGTCTTTCCGGTGGAACCGAAATATCGTTATTTCGTTTTAAATTGTTTTTTTCGAATAATTGATCTCTGAATGATACTCAGTTCTGTTGCAAGTTAGAATAAGAGTCGTAATATACCTTTGATTTTTATAAATCACGTGTTTCATTTTTTGGCGAAAAAAATTGCCAGGCTTGACAATGACCCATCTCCTCCTGCCCCGCTCGACATTCGTCACATAGTTTGCAATTCTAATGTAAGTACTTTAAGTTTAAACATACTTATCACTCCAAGTAAATTTCGTATAGCTGTTAATTAAAAGCTTATCAGGAAACAGTAAAGAATCCAATTTATTTCGAATATGCACTCTTAACTAGAATTATGGCTATCAACAGCATCATTCGTTTAAATTTTGTGACAAGAAAATGTATTTGAATGTCTGAAAATGTATTCAAGAAATATCATTAGTCTTATAATCGCGATGAGCGTAAGTGCTAAGAATAATGTTGTTAAGTAGTAAGCTTTGTTTCTTTGCTATGAAAAAATAACAACGCTGGCACGCACTCACGCACACGCATGCATGCACGACCGCAGACACGTATCCATGCACTCACATACGCACACACTCACGCACGCACGCAAACGCACACGCATGCAAACACGATCGCAGACACGTACGCATGCACTCACATACGCACACACTCACGCACGAACGCACACGCACAGGCATGCATGCGCGACCGCAGACACGTACGCATGCACTCACATACGCATGCACTCTCGCACGCACTTACACACTCACGCACGCTAGCACGCACATACTTATTTAAATCGTAGGTGGTTCATATTAAGTTTCTTTTACACTGTAACCGGAAACCTGTGGTATTATTCTCCAATGTAACAAACGCAACTGTCATTATTGTATGGAAAATTTATGTATTTTATATTCATCATAGCGTGCATAGATCACTAGCGTTTACCATAGTCGTCCCCTTCGCACACGTTTGGTTAGAGCGAGATGTGAGTATAAAAATAACGTGCCGTACAAAAATGAACCACAATTTTCAGGTGCTTCCAAGCGAAGTCTTACTCCATCGAGATTATGACGATCGTCCTATTGCAAGATACAATGAAGCCTTCGAACACGAAGCAATAACTCCGGAGCTAATAAAATTAAATGAAGAAGAAATTTTAATTACAAAAGACCACGTACCAAAAGAAGATGTTCATGAGACGATTGCAGAGTTTGCAGATGAAACGAGGACCAGTGATGCTGAGAGTAAGAAGGAAGAGTCTAGTATTAGTACTAAAGCTAGTACTCTAGAAAAAGTATCTAGTTCGCCTAGGCGGAGGGTCATTCCGTGGGGAAGGTACGTGGGGTAGAAAAATTAAAATTATATATGTATGCAAGAGAGAGGGAAATGAAAAAATACATTCTATGAACGTAAATAACTAGTTTATTATTTACCTGTGTGATGTCGGGTTAGAAGTAGTCTCCATCTTTTCCGTGGGTGTCATAAGAGGCGACCAAGAAAATAGGTTTAGGTACAGTCGAATTCAATAATATCTGAGCAAAACTGAGGGTTGAAAAATATCTGTACGCCCTTATGACATTGACAATAAGGTGCAAAAGTTTACATATTTGGCATTTGTCTGCTCATATATTTATGAACTCGACTGTACGATGTAACGTGTCACTATCTATAAAGATTTTTAGTCATCTTTTCTAATACGATAAGACTTATTTTGAAGCAATGCGAACCTTAAATGTAAGGCCAAGTTTCTCTTAATTGGGAAACGGAATTTAGGAGTCCATTTCTAATTACAGAAAATACATTTTATACCTACCATCCCTTCTTTAGTAATTACGGGAACGTGAACTGTTGGGGCAATGATTTCAAAATTATCATCCAAAATTAATTGTAAGTGATAATTTTGCGACTTAATTAGATTTTTTGCCATGGATTCATTTTACTAGAGATGTAGGATTAGTTGTTATTCTTAGCATTGTAAAATAAGGGATTAAATTATTTTTTTATCTACCCACCCATCCGTGGGTTCTTTTTAAGCCTGAAAGTTTGCTGAAAGTGGCCACGAAACGGGATATAACATTTCATATGTAGATATGTAATAAAATTGATCAGTCCTTCTACTACACAATCTACTTTGTATCTATGTTCTAATTCTAAGATTTTGAGTTTAAGTTACTGTAGGTATAGTTCCAAATTTTGGTATACTGCACACAAAAATAAGCTCACACACAAACAGTATTAAATTAAACATACATAGGTACAAATCGCGAACATAATATTTGTTTGTTTGTTGGATAGAACGGCATGTGAACAAATCTCCGCTTAATACATAAAAGAATACTTAAAACGTCCACCGTTTTTGTTTATTGTTGGATACTCGCCTATTGGAATATTTTACTGTGCCACAGAATAGATAATAGTACAAGTACAGAAGCCTCACTGCTTTGATTTTCACAAATGCCGCCTTTTTATGTGCCTACATAATTATTATTAACAAATGGACCGCACGCTAGCAGCCGACATTGAGCTCTCTGGCGCCGCGCGAAGGTCGACATTACTCCACACCTTGTCAATTGACCCGAAAATAGGGTTGTCAAGTCAATACTTTAATTAAATACCTACCTATTGTACATAACTATCCGCGTGGTGTCAGAATAGAATAACTCCTCTCAATTTCTTCCGTGGATGTCGTAACAGGCGACTAAGGAAATAGGTTTAGGTATGTTTAGGCGACAGGCTAGCAACCTGTCACTATTCTACCTCTTCCATCTTTGCAAACCTAAAACTATGCTAGAAGTGACTGCAATATAAACGTAATCATGGTTTTGTCTATATTACTTTTCGTGTGCTCTGCCTACCCCATTTGGGAACACAGGCGTGACTGTATGTATGTAGGTATCTATCAGATTTATGTTGTTTGTAATATTTAAGCCAAAGATACATTTGGCGACATTTGTTGCGTTACATTTGTCGTGCGACATGTCGAGCGATGTAGCGCGACGTCGCCGGACATCGCTCGACATGTCGCGCGACACGTGTATATACGCGGATATAAGGCGCGCGACATGTCGAGCGATGTCGCCTAATGTATCTTTAGCTTTACCTACTTAGCGGTTACACTTTTATTTATTCTATGACGCGGGGTCGAATATAATAATTTATATTTTTCATTTTCCCGACAATCGACTGCAATACAGAATATTTTGGATTCATTTTGCTAATTAAAATATGATACGCGTTTGTGATGTATAAACTGAATCGTGCTGCGTAAAAAAAAGGCGCGCGTGCTGTGCGGGTCAGTGCGCGGCAACCACTGATTAGGCCTCATCGATGAGGCCGCCGATATGTACTTGTAGCTTAGCGGCGGAACGGCGGAGTGACACCCCCCTGACTGTGCTAAGCTAGTATCGGTGGTCAAATTAATTAAAGTGCTAATGTTTATATGTATACGGAAGAACCATTAAGTAAAGAATGTATGTTAGTCTAGGTTGCTTTTAACTAATTAAAGTAGGATACAAATTGTAGGGGAAACAGTCGACAGTGGGTCAGGTTTAAAAAAAATCTTTTTCACTAAGAGGCCTTCCAACATCAAATTTAATTAAAATTGTAATTTATGTGACATACATACATCATTCAATCACGCCTGTGTTCCCAAATGGGGTAGGCAGAGAACACAAAACGTGACATATACAAAACAATGACTACTTCACGCATCGCAGCCACTTCTAGCCAAATTTTAGGTTTGAGAACAGATAGAAGAGGTATAATAATGACAGGTTGTTAGCCTGTTGTCTAAAACATACCTAAAATGTAAATTTCAGAAGTATCTAGCTTGTCACCTATAAATCTTTACCTATATCCTTAGTCACCTCTTCCGACATCCCCAGAAGAGATGGAGAGATGTTATTCTAAGACACCACGAGGAATTCCGTGCAGTGTAATTAAAAATATGTTAGGAAATAAAGTTTTTTTTAATTACCAAAAGTCTTCTACTGTTATTTTATGTGTCGCGCTCTACTCTGCGGCGCTGAAAGAAAACTTCACTTTGATCCTCCGTGGCAAGAAAAATGTGTTAGCTCTATGAAAACATTTCTTTTAAGTATAAAATTTGTGGTTCCATTTTTTCATTAAGCCGCTAAAGAAACCTCGAGTGTAAAATGGAAGGTAATGAGTTTTTTTGACAACCAGAGCTTTTATCAGCGTCGTAAGAAATGCTAAATGCAATATCTAACCAAGGTAGATAAAATTGTAAGTACAGTCGAGTTCATAAATATATAAGGAGACAAATGCCAAATTTGTACCTTATTCTCAATGTCATAAAGGTGTACAGATATTTTTGAACCCTCAGTTTTGCTCATATATTAATGAACTCGACTGTACGTGTTCGTACACTGGGGCAGAGATCAGGCTACGCGGTTGACTAAGAGCCGGAGTACAAATGACTGGGCTAAATTTTCAGTTTTTTTTTACATAAAAATGCGGGGGAAAAACATCACAGGGGTTTTCAGTCGCGTATACCCGACCACTGGTTAAACATTTACGGTCAATTTCCGGCCATCCTGTATACCAATCCATGTGTTCTTTACTATACTCTATCGGTTTAGGTACTTAACTAAAAGTAAACAAACTTTATGTCAGATTTGACAGGTTAAGAACGTTTTTATTTTACTACCCAACTTTATTCGGATATTCAAAAAGCTTAGCAAAGGAATCTTACGAAATATTTATTGATCTGATGAACGTTAGTGTTCTAATTCCGATTGTTTCTGCTATTAGGTTTTAGGCACCAACAATTTCTTTTTATTATTTCCTTCCTTTGCTAAACTTTTTTTAAATTCGAAAAAAGTTGGGTAGTAAAAAAAACGTTCTTATCCTGTCAAATCTGACATAAACTTTGTTTACTTTTAGTTAAGTACCTAAACCGACAGAGTATAAATTATAAATCTATGTTCTAACCTAATTCTTTCCTCATCAACCACCAAACAGTTCATTTTGTAAGTAACCCAGTCGATATCGGAGTGCATTTGCTCCATCGTTAGGAGGCGTCTGGCGCTCCGCCAGCTATCCCGATATTTAGACAATTCCACATTCACGGACCAATTTCAACTGATTTTGAATATTACGCGATAACGTAGGAAACATTTGGAGCGCAGACCGAAAAGTAAGGTCAGTCTGACAACTGTATTGGAAATTGGTATTAATTTAGTTCTCGTTTCTATTTGCTAAGAGTATTTTGAATACCGTTTAGTATTTATACGGAACGTGAAATAGTCATGGTTATGGCTATGTAGAGTTTTGTATGCTCTGCCTACCTCATCTGGAATGGAACAAAACGAATACGAATACCGTTTAATAATGATCAACCGGTTAATGCAGAACTTACATTTGGTGTACGACATACTAGGTATGTATAATGTAGTACCATGGAAATACTTGAAAAGCGTTAAAAAAATGGTTGGCCACGGAACCGTAAACACAACTACATAGTCGTAAAGGAAAAGCATTAAATACGATTGTAATTTATGAAATAACCCGAAAGATGAATTTCATAAAGAATTACATGTAAGTATTTTTATGCCCAATTATGTAAAGCTTGAACACGCCAAAACGTGGGCACACATAAGTACTTATTTTTTTTCATTCACACAGTATAGGAACTATTTAGTGCTGTAAATATAAAGTCCTTTATATGATAAACAAAAAATACCTTGAGAGCGTATCACTTCATTCAGTCGTTTTCACGATGGCGAGCTCTGAATATCAGCAGCGTGAAATTATTTTGCTCAACCATACGCAAAAACCCAATTTAAGTTATAGAGCACTAGCAAAATTATTAAAATACCCACAATCCACCGTCTGTTCGGTTTTAAAAAAGTTCCGAGAACGCTTGACCTTCGATTGGGGGTCCTGTAGTGGAGGAAAGCAAGGAGTAAAGGACAAAAAAAAAGAAGCCCGTGTCTTGCTGCTTTTTACATAGAATCCCAAGCTATAATCACGCGATGTCGCAAAAAAGGTACAAATGTCGCAGTCCTATGTGCAAAAAGTCAAGTCAAGAGCAGATTTAAAGTCGTACAAGGGTCAAGCTGCACCAAATCGTGATGCTAAGCAGAATTTATCTGCAAAACGAAGAGCACGAAAACTTTACAATGATTTGATGACAAAATTTGAATGCGTTGTATTGGATTATGAAACATATATAAAAGCAGACTTTAAACAGATACCGGGCCAAGAATTTTATACTTCTAAGAGCCGTAGAGATACCCCAGAAGATTGTAAGATAAAAAAGAGATCGAAGTTTCCAAAAAAAATCCTGGTATGGCAAGCTATTTGTAGCTGTGGCAAACGAAGTCGTTCATTTATCACAACAGGCACAGTAAACGGTGAAATCTACAAAAAAGAATGTTTGCAAAAGCGTCTTTTACCCTTTTTACGCAACCACAGTTCACAACCATTGTTTTGGCCTGATCTTGCGAGCTGTCACTACTCTAAAGCGGTGATGGAATGGTATGACCAGAATGCTGTTGCTGTGGTACCCAAAAAGTGCAATCCTCCGAATTGTCTTGAACTGAGGCCGATCGAAGAATATTGGTCCATAATGAAAGGGATTTTGAAAAAGAAACGTGGACACCCTAAATCGGCAGCAGAGTTGCAAAAAATGTGGACTTGGGCTTGCAAAAAATATCCCGACAGTGCGGTGCAGACCCTAATGAGCCGGATCCGACGTAAAGTACGCTCTATGGCGTAATCAAAGGACAATAAAAAAATGTACATGTAAAAATGTACAATAATGTAGTAAGTAGGCAATTACAATAATAAAAAACTTGAATTATGGTTTACATATTTTTTATTTAATATTTTATGTGCCCACGTTTTGGCGTGTTCAAGCTTTATAGTCGCATATCATATTTGACTTTATTTACAGACATATCCATATAATAATTATGAAATACATGATGACT
Source organism: Adoxophyes honmai (assembly GCA_005406045.1). Lineage (NCBI taxonomy): Eukaryota > Metazoa > Arthropoda > Insecta > Lepidoptera > Tortricidae > Adoxophyes > Adoxophyes honmai. The sequence continues at coordinate 81,169 of BHDV01058672.1, read as the reverse complement.
ACGAAGTGTAAAACACGGCTAAAATGGCGGCAATACGGAACTCCATAAACAATAAAATTGCGCTTTGGCGTCACAGACTCGCGAAGCCAACCTTGCCGACCTCATGTTCCAAATTTGAAATAATTTGTTTTCTTCTTCGAATCATCATCTGTTTTAAGATATTCGAAATTTGAATTTGTATCGATTTCGATTTTATAATACTCCCACCAGATACTAGTTTCTTTATGTAAGGCCATTTGCTTATTACGTCTAAACGAATAGTACAGTTAGGGAATCTGAATGTTTATCAGGTTGACCGCCTTAATAATTTGTTGGCATTATAGGAAAAACTTCACCATGAAGTTCAATATTGAGTATTTATGTCATGCAACTGGCTGGAAATAGTAATTTTAGAAGGATCTCAACCTGCTAAACTTCCAAGTTCCCTGACTGTACGAATATTACCATATGGATGTAGATGAACTTATATTATAACAAACCTTTTATTTTTAACCCAACGCCGGAATAGATTGGATGTTTTGTTCCGGAGGCAATAAATGTGAATATTTGAGCACATAGCGCTGTGATGAACAATAAAAATTCGTTTACAGGTCCAGCCGAATACCTATATTGTAAAAACTAGGTGTGTGTGAACTCTGCTGAAAAAGTCAACAGTCTAGATAGCACGGTTCGTGAGATTCAGCCTGGTGACAGGCAGATGGGCAGAGAAGTCCATGTACAGTCGAATTCATTAATATATGAGCAAAACTGAGGGTTCAAAAATATCTGTACACCTTTATGACATTGACAATAAGGTGCAAAAGGTTACATATTTGGCATTTGTCTGCTCATATATTTATGAACTCGACTGTAATAAGATCCCATTTTCACGATTTGGATATGGAATCCTAAAGAAACTATTTAATTATTCGAGTAGGAAGGATTGACCGGATCCCGAACTCGGTGCTGCGTTCAGACACGCGCGTTATCGATGTCGGTGCAATAATAAATGAGATGAGTGAGAAACAGTTTGGTGACCAAAGATCTAAAGAAGAAACATTAGAAGAGACCTACACTCAGCATTGGGTGGTGAAAGGTTGAAGAAGAAGAAGAAGAAGAAGACCAAAGATCTAAAGGACAAAAGATCAAGGGTGAGCAACGTTACTATTTTTGTTTCTAAGACCTAATAGACCTAGTTTTTAGGTCTGCCCAAGGGGTAAAAACGGGATCCTATTACTAAGACATCGCTGTCCGTCCGTCTATCTGTCACCAGGCTTTATCACAAGAGCCGCGACATAATTATAAGTATTATTAAATTAGATTCATTCATTTCATTGTCATCACCATCACATTAAGTATACTTAACTTAGGTACATCTCAGATACAACGATCATCGAGTAAAATTAATATTTACGGGTGGCTCTTGTACAAAGAACGCTATTTCTTGCCTATTTTGCCTTGATATCAATAAATGTCAACAGCAGTGGCTTCTTTACCTAGTCAATGACACTGAAACCACCGTGGGCGAGTCCGCCTCGCACTTGACCTGATTTTATCGTTTGGCTGCGGAAACCTAATGTGCATCGAGACCTGAAACTAGCTAACTAACTTCTAAGTCTAACCAACTAGAAGCTTTGATACTGAAAACGTAACAGCATGCAATAGCCATTTTGTCAGTGCAATGAATAACTAGTGCGGTACGCGGACCACAGACTTATATCGAAATAGATGACTTAAGTGTATGTACTTCGCGTGCCAAAAGGGAGCCAAAAGGGAGAGCATTGCTCTTCCTTTGACGCGATTTCATTTAGTTTTCTACCACTTAGATTAGGTTTAACTGCCTAGAGACAGACAACTTGAATAAGGCAGCGTCACTTTTGAATCAGTTTCACTCGGACTGTCAATTCCCATCAGTAAAGCGCTCATGTGACGTTACAGTAGGTAGAGAAAAAGTGGCACGCTTGGTTTTCATACAAATGCAGGAACTCGCGGTGTCTATTTCGATATAAGTCTGTGTGCGGTACGGAATTACTGCGGCTTCAGAATTACCGAAGTTGCACTGGTACCTCGCAGTCTATTGCAAATTGAACATTCACACCAAGAGGGATGGTTTAATTTTGATTGAATTTAGAATGGTAGTTAGAACTTTGTCGCAGTGGTGCTGAATGCCTGTGGAATGGTTCGTAGGATGTGTTAATTTGAACTTAAACTAAATAATTATGAGAATGAAAAAATGTTTATGTAGATAAGCTTTAACTGAAACAAAGCTTAATTGATTTCTTTGTGTACCTACACATAGGTACATTTTGTATAAGTAATTTTCGTTAGACAAAAAAAGCGATCGTGTTTTTTTACTAACCCTCAATATAAATTTAGCGCTTAAAAAATACTTAATCTTTCATACGAATAGACAATAAGGTTAACAAGCACTATACTACTTATTATTAGCTAAAAATATCCAGTCTCTTACAACACTTTCTTACAAAACTTCACGGAAGAAATGGAGGGGTGTTATTCTAAAACAAGGTCGACAAAACCATGTCTACGGTATTATAGACAATATCATGACTTTTTGCGTTCTAGCATATTTTAATGATGTCGAGTTAAAAGCTACCAATAATAGTGACAGGTGATTTGTCCTGTTCAAATATTCATTAATGAAGAAATGAAGAGTTATTAGTCTAACCCAAAAACGGCAAAAGTCTATAAACAGCTAGTCAACTGCACATTTAACTCAGAACCTCAGACAATCGGTAACTGATAGGGTAATCATTAAAATGTGGTTTTAAACCACGCAATTAAGGTTCAAATTAGGTGAATTAACTGCATTTGGGGATATTTAACGTTCCCGGTTAAATACGGCTTAATTAAGGTTATTTGTGATTTCATTTAACCTTTTGCGTTGGATTCAATTAATTTGTATAAAGGAGCATTTAAAAAATATGTTTTAGGAACTTTGTCTTCGGTTTTGAGAAGGTTCTAGATTATTAGACAACGTAGGACCAATGGACGAACATACAAAATACATTAATTATCAGTTAAAGATAGCGAAGAACAAAGGCTGACTTAACCCTTAACCTCTTTGAGAGACACGTTTTGGGCCAATTCGTGACCCATCATCAGGAGCGACGCAGCGGCCGCGGTTACACGCGCACATGTCGAGCTAATGATACAAAAACGCGAGTGTACATACATCACGCCTGTAGTCCCTAATAGGGTAGGCAGAGCACACGAAACGCTACATAGACAAAATCATGACTTCACGTGTCGTAGCCACTTCTAGCATTTTTTTTAGGTTTTGAATTGGCAGGTAAAACAGTGTCAAGTTGCTACCCTGCCGCCTTAAATATACATACATACATATTCTCACGCCTGTATTCCCAGGAGGGGTAGGCAGAGCACATGAATTCAAAAATCCAGTGCCACGTTTAGCAAATTCAGGGTAACCAGATGATCAAACGTGATATTATGGTGACAGGTTGTTAGCCCATCGCCCACAATACACCAACCCTTTCCCAGAGTCGACTCTTACGACACCCACGGGAAGAAAGGGGGAGGTGCTATTCTAACCCGGCACCACACGCCTTAAATATACCTTAACCTAATTCCTTAGGTTTGTGAAGATAACTATTAGAGGTAGATAGAATAGTGACAAGTTGCTAGAAGTGGCTGCAAAGCGTGATATAGTCGTAATCGTGGTTTTGTCTATGTCACGTTTCGTGTGCTCTGCCTATCCCTGGGAACATAGGCGTGATTGTATGTATGTATGTAATTCCTTAGTCGCCTCTTATGACATCCACGGAAGAAATGGAGAGGTGCGACACCACCAGGGAAACGTGGTAGACGCGAGTGTAGCCGAGGCGCGCAGTTCGCGTTTGGCAGCAACAGCTGCCGCGGCTCCTAGATGAAGGGCTACGAATTAGTCCGAAACATGTCGAGCTAAACTCGATTTATAACGTGAGTTATCCTTATTTTATAAGATGAGTGAGTCTCACGGTAGTTTAATGTTAAATGTAGCCATTTTATTTCACTAGACGCCTTTTATCAACTCCTTTTCCCGTCTATCCGGGAATTAGATAAATAAGAACTTGGCCCAACTTTGTTATATTAGTTAGAGCTAGAGCCCCCATTTGGGGAACCACGTGGGCTAACTAACTAACTCGGCCCCAGTGTTTACTTTCTTTTGTGTGAAGTTTGTTGTTATCCGGGCATTCCGGGCTTTTATAGTTACCCTTACCACACTGCTAGATCGAAACAGGCCTAACTCAAAATGTGTCTCAATTCAAAATTAAACTCTGGTTCAAGTTCGTACACACTCCTCCATTTCTTCCGTGGATATCGTAAGAGGCAACCAAGGAAATAGGTTAAGGTATAAATATTTTAGGCGACAGGGTAGCAACCTGTCACTATTAGGTATACCTTGCCAACTCAAAACCTAAAAAACCGGCCAAGTGCGAGTCGGACTCACGCACTGAGGATTCCGTACAAACCGATTACAACGCCATCTAGTGACAGATTTTCGAAGTAATGATAAATTTTAATTTTATTTATTAAAAAAAAACTACTAGGTAGATTTTGTTCAAACCGATTTTCGTTGATAGTTTTTATGGTAAAGTACATTATATATTTTTTTTAGATTTATCACTCTTTTATTTTAGAAGTTAGAGGGGGGGGACTCAACTTTTTCAACTTTGGAAGCGGCTGTGGCGCAAACTATTCACTTTAGAAAAGTATGATGTTAGAAACCTCAATATCATTTCTGAAGAGCTATCCATAGATACCCCACACGTATGGGTTTGATGAAAAAAAAATTTTTGAGTTTCAGTTTCATGTATGGGGAACCCTAAAAAATTATTGTTTTTTTTTTTTTTACTTACAATCTTAATGCGGTTCACAGAACACATCTACTCACCAAGTTTTATTAGTATAGTTTCGGAAAAAAGTGGCTGTGACATACGGACGGACGGACAGACAGACAGACAGACAGACATGACGAATCTATAAGGGTTCCGTTTTTTTGCCATTTGGCTACGGAACCCTAAAAATCCTATAAGTAGCCACGAAACATAAAACAGTTTTGGTTTTTTCTATGTAATACAATATTTAGTGTGATATTCCTCCACTTTAGCACACAGAAAAAAAGATAATCTGAACGTAAAGTTTTTTTATATTCTTCGCTTCACAGAATGTCTCAACAAAACTCATCCACGTTCGGAAACCTAATCCCTGAATGGTGCAGCCGGTTTAATCTAGCCGGCTCGGCAAATGAGTGAAGTTTTTGAACTAACTTCGGCTAAGTCCGTCGATCAGTCGGGCGGTGTTGATCTTCTCCGAGCTTTAGGGTCAGTTATTGGACAGTATTTTTCGAGATTCTATACATACATACATCATGCCTGTATTCCTAAATGGGGTAGGCAGAGCACACGAAACGCTGCAAACAATAACTATGTCACGTTCCTTGGCCACTTCTTGGTAGAAGTTCATATTTTTTTAGGTTTAGATTTGGCTGGAATAATAGTGATAGGTTGCTACCCCGTCGCCTAAAACCTTGATCTATATTTCCTTAGTTAGTCTTGCGACATCCACAAAAGAAATTGAGAGGTGTTAGGCGTTCTAAACCCGCCACTTAAACGGTAAACTTTCGGTTCTGCTTACACTAAATAAATCTCCCGTCAAAGTGTTGTCGCATCTAATATACACAAAGTATATATCTTTCAGAAAAAGCAATGTACCAGGCACTCATACGTCACGCGGTGATTCGACAAATCCGTCGCGACGAGGGAAATCACTTAGCATATGACAAATAGTGTGGGAGTGACACGCTTCTAAGATATATAATCGTGTTGAGCCTACGTTGCGGATTTGGGGGCACCCGAGCATTCGTTAGTCGTTACTTTACGCTCATATACGCTTAGAATTCTGTTTTTGAGCACAGTAATGTGTTAGGGGGCGTCCATAAATTACGTGAGGTGTCTAAGGGGAGGGGGTTGAGTCAAATCGCATCGAATCTCACGTTGGAGGGGGGGTCTCGGCAAATATCACGTAATTTTTTTCTTGTTTGTATCAACAAAAAAACTACTATTTTGGTCCATTTAATAAGGTCTTAAGAACCGACGCGTGGATAGCGCTTTATACCTGACATTAAATGAGTGCATCAGAAGGAAGAGACAATTTTTTTTTCTTTGTAGTTACCATTTACTCTTTTTTTACAATGACAATCCAAGTCGTTTACGTAAGAAACCCACAATTTGAAAAATCTCACGTGATATTTGGGGGGGGGGGTTGGATAAAATCTCACGATATCTCACCAAGGGGGGAGGGAGGGTCAGAAAATTGAAAAAAACACCTCACGTAATTCATGGACGCCCCCTTAGGTATTTTGGTATGTATTGTACCTAAGGAGTAAATAGGTGGTAGCTGGAAGAGTATTAGCTAAACTTTAGTTTTAACTGCTAAAGGCACGGTGGTCGTACGTCCACCCGTGACTCCAGCACTTTGCGAAAGCTTCTACTTCTTCTTAAAGTTCCACTTCGCAACCGATGGTTCGCAAAAGCAATATCATTAAATAAAATAAACACATTTATAATATTATTTTAACCACTTTGCATTTTTTCGTTTTACTGACTTTGAATCATGAGCACAAATTGTTTTAAAAAATATAAAGTGTCTTGATTAAAAAATTCCGTTTCGGAACTTTCATAACAAAATTGTGTAACTGCAATTGTAGAATTTGTATGAAATATGCTAATGATCCTGAGCAAAACAATCATAACATTTTCATGTGAAAGGGAAAGGTAAAGATTTTTTTTATTATTCGTAAACCGTCTCATGATCTTCACTTTTCACTGTCACAGACAGATGCAACAACCTAATCTGGGGGAGTCTTCACAGCCTTCATAACCTGGTGCTGGTAGTGTAACTTGTAAAACTTCTTAACCTTCACTTCTGGTGGGCAAATCTTTTCATACTCAGGATTCCACCACTTCCGCAAATTCACGTGAACCTTTTGCCGTTTAAAGTTGAGGGCTTCGCAGAGACTGCAAGCGGATTCCCCTTTGTCCCTCCTGATGGCGTAGGAGGTGCGCCAATCGAAGTAGCCGAAGTACGCCGCTATGTCGGACATGAGGTGGGCCATCAGCTTCGCGGTGTCTGTTGGGCCGAGCTTGGTGGCATCGATGTACGAGTGGGGAGGAAAGAACCTGGAAATTGATAAGTTGGTGATAGTTGGGAATACTAGACGTCGTTTTATGAGGATCTAACCTAGTCACGTCAAAGTAACACATTATTTACATGCCTATATTCCCAGATGGAGTAGGCGGAGCACACGAAACGTGACAGAGACTTAACTGTGATTATGACTACTTCACGCTTCGCAGCCACTTCTAGAATAAATTTAGGATTTGAAAACAGATGAAAGAGTAGCATAATAGTGACAGGTTGCTAGCCTGTCGCCTAAAGCATACCTAAACCTATTTACTTAGTCGCCTCTTACGACATCCACTGAAGAGCAATGGAGAAGTGTTATTCTATCCCGACACCGCATAGAAATGCATATTATTTAAGCCACTTAAACTTGTCGTACATAGGTACATATTTTACAACAATACCTGTGGCAAAAGCCACATTCTTGGTTCATGTCATGCGTGCCAATAAGTTGATTTGATAAAAGCACGTATAATAGATAATCTTAATTTCAAGTGTAGACACATAAGTTTAGTGCCTATATAAGTCGTAGATTTTGCAAAATAAATCAGATTAAAACCAACTGACAAAGTGATTTAGCTAATTCTCACATGATGACCATGGCTAAGCTCCAATTAAGTAACCGGTAAAGACTAATACTGAAGATTTAAAATATTGAAAAGTTCTTTTAACTCTTGACAGTTTCGTAGCTTACAATTGAGTACACTTACCTCGAATAATTGGCTCCTCCGTAAAAAACAGGCAAACAATACTGTTTGACAGGTTCCACTACACCTCCAGTCACATAGTCCTCGGCCAACACCGACTCGAAAGCCAAATAAAAACTGTACGGCTTCAGCAACTTCGGAGACGCTAACACGGTCTTATTACATCCAGAACAACAAGTCCCCAACACATCCAAAGTATAATCATTCTTTTCGCTTTCGTCTTTTATTTTCGTCACCAATTCCTCCCTATGACTCTGAGAATTACACTTATTCGAAATCCAGACACCGTAACTGCTCTTGGCCAACAACTTCTCCTGGATTTCGTAGATCATGTCACTTTCTCTATTCTCTCGCCTCCATTTGGGTTTGATCCTTGGAGCGACATACCTATAAGTGTATCGGTCTATCATGTGGAAATACGGCCAGATGACATCAGAATCCAGCTTGTATGTATACGTTAGATTGAAATAGTTATCGAATCTCTCATCACAGATTGGGTTTTTTAAAGCGTTCTCTTGCATTCCAAAGATGTAGATCTGTTCAGGGACTCGCCGTGTTGGTAGCACGAAGTAACCATCAACAAATCGGTTCTTCAAAGATTTGCCGCTGAACAAAATGGCGTTGTAATTCAGGTAGTTGTTATTAAGCATGTTCCTGTGCCTCGAGATATAGCAGTTGGTGTACTTGCACTTCTTCTTCAAGAACGTCTCGCGTCCTCTTCTTAAGAAGTTAAACTCATAGTCCCGATTCCAGATGAGGATGTAAATAAGTTCCATGTTTTCGTTATCTGGGATGGGTTTTTTCTTATTACCGCCATCCTTGAGTGTACTAGCCGGGTGAGAGACACTTTGGAAGTGGAAGATCAATCCCAAAATGAAGGAGCATATGATTAATTTCAGAAGGTTCTTTAATAACCTAATTGTAATCAACATTGTGGGAACAGTAGTGTGGCGCGTGCTGCTTGCGAGATACTGCTTTACATTACTGCTTACGAAGGCACGTATTTAGTATTTCAGAGAACGCCTTAATGTCGTATTGTAGATGGACAATACGGACTCCGAATGGTGCGAGGTATGTCTTAGTAAGAAAATATGATAAACATCGCCGGTTCTATAGAACTGTGAGGTGTGAGTATTTAGAAACGGTCAGTTAAAGACTTGATATCTCGATGACTCCACGTCAAAACAAAGCACTCGTTTAAACGCAGCGCTCTAAATATTGTAAAATACCAGTAGTTTCTAAACTCTAGCTAACTTAAGCTGACTTTTTACAAGATGATACTCACTTAGTGTAATATAAAAAAATCGTGTGGTACGTATGGTTCAGCGGATTTGAATTAGCTCAACCACATCTTAAGATACAATTTTCACCTTTCTAACCATAAGCCAGCAATCTCACTACTATTACAAAAGTCCACGCAAATAGACGACAACCGCCTGGTAACAATACATGATAAAAACAACGACTTCATCAATGCAATGCATTGAACAGAAATTGTATAGTCGAATGTATATCGTTACAAATAACCATTGTTACGTGTCAATGGACTTTTAACTAATTAAACACCAAATGAAACACCGCTTTTGTGTACAAACGCCCGTCCGAGTGATCGTGTTTGCATTCGCTATCGCATTCGTCATGGCGTTTACGCCGTCGATATAGACTAATGGATTCGACGATAGCCACTGTCGGCTGAATTATTGTAATTGCCGCGGCACGACCCGCAAACATGTCTACGGATTGTGTAAACTTAGACCTCACACAGTAAAGGATAGTTACTTTCAACCGTTTCAACTGACGTGAATGATTTGGAGCACAGATTCAAAATATGAGTCATATGAGTGGGAAAGAATGAAAAAATTAATGAGCTTTTATTAAACAGCCAGTTATAAGCTCTAAGCGATAATTTATCATACATATAATCACCGTGTGATGCCGGGTTAGAATAGCACCTCCCCCTTTCTTCCCGTGGGTGTCGTAAGAGTCGACTCTGGGAAAGGGTTAGTGTATTGTGGGCGATGAGCTAGCAACCTGTCACTGTAATATCACGTTTAACCATCTGGTTACCCTGGCATTGCTAAACGTGGCACTGGATTTTTGAATTCATGTGCTCTGCCTACCCCTCTTGGGATTACAGGCGTGAGAATATGTATGTAAGTATACAATCACGCCTGTATTCCCTAGTGGGGTAGGTACGCAGAGAATACGAAAAGTTACATATTAGTCAATTCTATTTCACGTTTCGCAGCCAGCTCTAGCATATATTTAGGTTAGGACGTTATGAATCGCTGAATTAGTAATACATGAAAAAATGGGCCTTAGTAAAATAAAATGCAATATAATCAATCTAATTATTTTGCTATTATCACGAACGCGACAAAGTGGAATCCAAAAAGGTGTCTCCGTGAATTTCCTTTTCATTTTCGCCGAACGGAAATCAAGAGGCGTTTTCTCGGAACAATTCAAAACAGTTGCTCTCAAATGCACGGCAGATAGTAGCTGTCAAAGTCAACTGACGCGAATGGTTAAAAGAAGAAAAACGTCCCAAAGGCACAGATGCTTTTGCCTTTCCGTTTGAAAAAGGAAATTTGACGAGCGAATAGTCCAGTGGCTTGCCTCTGAAATACGAGGTTTCCGATTTGATAGTCGTGAAAAAGAGAGTTTAATAAGAACATACATACTTACATACATACAGTCAAGCCTGTATTCTATAATGGGGTAGGCAGAGCACACGAAACGTGTCATAGGCAAAACATGATAGTGATTATTTCACGCTTCGCAGCCACTTTTAACATAATTTTGACTGCGGAACCTTAATTATGCTCGAAGCAGCTGCGGAAGAAACAGTCATGATTATGTCTATGTAGCGTTTCGTACGCCCTGCCTACCTCAGGAATACAGGCAATTTATGTGTATGTAAGTAAACGGACTTCATAGGATCCTATATAGCCATCGCCATAGTTACTTAGTTAGGTATTACATATCGTTACTGCCTCACATACTTGCTAGAACTATTTAACGCTTCATAATTGATTTGTGTACAAAGCCGGGTGCACCCAGGCACTTGGTTATTGGTTATAGTTGCCATGTTTGTTGAAAGAGAGGAATAACAATTTCAGTGGTCCAAGAATCGTTTGATATTTGAAACTAACGTAGACTACATTTTGGCGTGATTTTACGTTAAAGTATACTTTTCGTAGGGTTTGTATGTTGCAAACCCAAAAGAAAGGTGTCAAATAAGATACGGAATAATGGAAAATTCGTTACAATATACGTTATTTTATTATTAGTCGGTATTTATAGTACCTAGGTACTTTTTATGCCTATGTTATCAAAACAACCACAAATTTTCATACACACCGATTTTGATAAATTGAAAAGTTAAACCAAATACATTTCTGATTTGACAACACTAATTTAGATTTTAATTTTGAGATTCGTTTTTTGATCGTTGAAAATGTAAACAACAGTAGGTATCGTTAATTAGATGTAGCTCTATGACGGACATACAGTCAAACTGATAGACACCGGTCGAGAAGTCTCAATTGCTGTTAGGTCCAGTTTACAGTATTTTTGATATTCGCTAAATAAGGAAACATCATACCTAATTTAAATATTCGTTTATTATACGAGAAAGTGAACGCCTAAAATAAAACACCGAACTAAAATACTAAGAACTAGCTCAATATCTAAAATATCTGAATTCCTCCCGATAAAACGCTTGTACCTAAAGTAAACAGACGCTTTTGATAAAGTTTACAACAATAACATCCCACAAATTGCATCACAACCCTTATACAGGCTGCAACTATAATTGCAAGCATTGCACTGCGCTAAACCGCCAACTATGCGTCGCGTATTTACGTTTAATTCTAATTACGCTTTTGTGCAAAGGATGGGGCGTCCATAATTTACTGTGTACAATATGACAGGTTTTGGTAAGCCGTTAAATCCGGCTGGAATGCAGCAAATAACAAATTTTCTGAATTACGTTCAAGTGTGGCCTGCCGTGTGGTATCGGGATAGAATAACACCTCTCCATTTCTTCCGTAGATGTCGTAAGAAGCGACTAAGGTTTAGGTATGTTTTAGGTGACAGGCTAGCAACCTGTCACTATTCAACCTCTTCCATCTTTGCAAACCTAAAACTATGCTAGAAGTGGCTGCAAAGCGTGATGTAGTCATAATCATCGTTTTTTCTATGTCGCGTTTCGTGTGCTCTGCCTACCCCAATTGGGAACACAGGCGTGATTGTATGTATGTTCAAGTGTAGAGTCACATTACAATTGCGTTGAAGTAGAGACGCAGATTGTCATGGCTCCCGAACATCAGGGAGTGGACTGGCATCAAGACCGCGGGAGACTTGTTCTGACTCGTTATGGACAGGGTCCGATAATTAGACTCCAATTTAAACAGCTGACTGCCAAGCTTTAGTAATGGAGTAGCACTTTAAGAAGAAGAAGAATAAGTGGAGTGACTGCGTAAGATTAGAATTCAGTGAATGAACAAAAAATGTCTAAGATTTTAAATAATATAAATACCTAGTTACCCATCTTATTAGGAAGTCAGTAAGGAAGTAAATAAAAGGCGAGAATTAAATAAAGCGAAGTATGTTTGACGAATAACGGCTGGGGCACATTTTCGATCTATCGTTGGTTTAGCTTGCTAAAGATGAAAAAAAAATGACAAATAATGTATGGACGATTTTTTTTTTCGAATTCTAATAAATTTTTTCGAAACCTAACTACTAAGAAAAAAGTTAACTATAGTGTATCAGTTAAAATTGCCCGAAAATTATCTACGGGTAGAAATAAATCACTATCATCTAAATTAGGACTAAATCACACTTTTACACTCTTAATATGCAATAATCGTTCAAATTTGGTATGCTGCCGCCGTTTGAACCGGTGATTTTTCATCGTAAAACATAAATTCTTCTTAGAACTTTGAGTGATCTTCCTGAGGTTTATACCTAATTTTACGGCGAAAGTTTTGGAGCGGGCGTGTTCAAACTTAGCTATATTTAAAGCTTTATTACTATAAGGAATAATCTAACCGCTATTTAAGAAACTTTTCTATAAAAGTTATAATTATCAGAGTGATTTTGTTTCACGATCGGTTAACCATAATACCATAAATTAATACTGTCACGCCTTTTCACATGCTTGGGCGTGCTACGATCCTGAGCCTGACATAGTTAACTCTTTTATTTCTTGACCTGATATTTTTGTACTATCACGTTTACGTTCACTAACATCACGTTTGACCATCTGGTTACCCTGAAATTGCTAAACGTGGCACTGGAGTTTTGAATTCATGTGCTCTGCCTACCCCTCTTGGGAAAACAGGCGGGCGTGAGAATATGTATGTATGTGATATTTAAGTAACACAATTTCACAAATCCGACCACGGAACGTCCGTCTAGGCCTTCGACCCCCTCTCATACACATATCATATCAAATCATAATCATCATATCATATTTTTTATCTAGATTTAATTGCTAAATATACTTAGTAGATTCAAATAACGATTCTCCAACCAACCTTGCCCTGCACCACAAGACGTTCGATGAAGAGATTTCCTCGTCGAGATACGTGACCAAAGAAGCTGAGGATTCGAGTTTGGACTATAGAGGATAGGCACTATTTGATGCCGAATTCTATGTGTATATTTTTTGCAATATGGTTACAAAATACCTAGGTATCACGCTGCGAACACAGCCGGCTGGCGGTACGCTAATGTAGCACACTTCTTGCCCGGGTCTTCATAACTCCTGATTTGCTGTTAACGGCGCTTGTTCAATGTGTTCTGTGATATACTAAGGACATTGATGGCGGAATATTGGCGCCATCCGGCAGTTTATTGGCTTAAATAGGTGCTTGGGGTAGGTAGAGTAGTTGCGGTTTTATGATTCAGTTTGCGCCGTGATTGGCAAGCCGGTGCCGAAGTTTCATAGGATTAATGATATAGACGCGGGTTGTGTACTTCTTGATGCGAGCTTTAAGACGTAATTCTTAAGGAGAGCAGAAATAAGTGACAATTTTATGTAAAAGTTATCACATCAGACCTTATATGGCCGCAACGGGCAGAAATAGAAGCATAAGAGTCCGCGTGGTTGATAGAAAAACGACAAATCATAATTGTCACATGAATAAATTCTTTTTGTTTTACGTATCAGTTTTAATATTACATTCCTACGCGTTTTTGAGAAAACAGTCGTGACCAACATGCAGACGAACTATCTATAAAAGTAATCATATATGTAAGGATTTCCTTTTATTTAGAGATATGGAACCATTAAAAGGGGTTACGCTTACTGAGAAGTGAGCAACAGTGAGCCATAAAAATGCCTAAGTTAGCAAACCTGTTAAAAGCGTTTCCCTTCCACAAGTACGTATAAGTCTACAATCTACCAGGGCCACAGGAAAACGTAGGAGACCTCATAAATAAACACAGAAGTTAAACAAAACAGAAGGTTCACTCGCCTCATTTACATGAGTCGGTGTAGTCCAAATAAATCCGGCTAAAGTTAGCGGGTCGATGCGAAACAACTGTCGGCTGCGACAGACGAACTGATTGTCATCGCATTTCAATAAGCGGTTTATTCACTAATTTGCATCTTTGCACAGCTTATCGCCGAATGGCAATGGGTCATTGTCATAACCCTAAAAAAACATGTCCATTTGTAATTATATAAGACATTTTTAATAATTGCATTCAATTTACATC
>BHDV01058672.1:47230-59017 GCA_005406045.1 Adoxophyes honmai | reverse complement strand
CGTAACGTTACCGAGCGTTACACTTTTTCATAAGTGACTCCCAGCTCAACCTAATTTAAGACGTTGTCACGTCAAAAATAATGTTACGTAACGCGTTGTTTGGACCCCCCTCCCGCCATAGTAACGCATCGTAACGTTTCACGAGATCCCCCCTCCTCCCCAAATTGCGTTACGTAATACTTGAACGCTCCCTAATAATGTGACGTCCCAGAAAACTAACTTGGCAATATTTTAAGATTTTAAGTAGTGGGGGTAAATTCGCGTCTCGCTTTTCGCACTGCTTTAAATCTTTTCAAGCTGTAAAGTGAAAAACTGACAGGCAATTTGAAGTTGTGGACCTAAATGTTCGTAACTGAAAGACATGACTTTCGGTGTTTTACAAAAGATCTTGTACGGACAGCTGCAGAGAAAGATAACCCCCCAGTAATAGAACATTGTATGGGCGGGGGGTTACTTTTCTCTGCAGCTGACTGTACCTACTACAATGCGCCCATATACATGGTTGTAGGGACTGCATATCTCGATCTCGATTGAATAATGTCAAAGGCCACTATTTGAGAAAAAAATTACTTACAGCATGAAGAAAAAAGTTGTACAGAGCGGGCGTCTAATTTGTGCCTACCATAATTTTGACTTAACTTGCACGCGAATCGTCATTTCCGTGTATCCCTCCCATTCACAGGATTTACACCTTTCATTCACACACAGGACTGCAATATTTGCAACACCCAATCAATATTTCCACAGTCATACCAATTCATCAAGCGTGGTGTCCACAAAACAATTGTTCCCGGAGACGAGAACAATGGGCACGCGCCCCGCCCGAGATGAAGATAGATCGAGTACGGACGAGACGCGTGGTCACCGTGTCTGCGTGAACACTAGGGGGTGGACAGACTTGCGATTTATTAATCGCAGACACATTGCGATTGTTTTATAACTCTGTAAATGTAATATAGCGCTCTCTCCGTCACGTAATCCCATACAGACGACAAAGACAAAAAGTCTACGACGTTTGACAATCTCGAAAAACGTGTTCACACCTGGCTAATAGAAGTGAATTTTATTTTTTAGTTGGAATCGGAAGTAAAAATTTTAGGCTTTTACAATTTTATAATTTTTGTGTTCGTCATAATAAATAGCAAAAATGATGTTAAATAGTCTTCTCATCCAAAGTGATATTTTGTTTATTTTTGCACGTCCCCTAAGTGACACGTTACATATTTAACTTGCAACTTATCTTGTCGTTAGTGCAAAACAATTGAACACTTAAAATTATACGAAAATATTATTATGAATTTACAACTTGTCAAAAGCTTTTTGATAAAACAAAGGAAGCTTAGTTTGAACACTGCATTTTTTTTCCCTGTTAACTTGTTTCAGTGAATGAAGTACCTATAGAAATTAGAGTCTCTCTTTAGATAAAAAAAATCGGTTTTCTGTAAAATCGGCTTACGGACGATGGTTGAACGTGACAACGTCATAAGAAAATACTGATGGAATGGTTCCATTTTTCAAAAGAAATTTTTTAATTTTATTTTATTTTATTTTGAATGAATTACTACAGTATATTGAATATACTATATTCATTCAATATTATAATAAAATTAACATATTTTATAGCATGCATAAAAAAAAATACAAAAAGAACTCTTTCGATATTTGAACCAGTGACCTATTCCTCTACAGTCCACCGCTCTACCAACCGAGCTATCGAAGGTTGAGAATTGGAGTTGAAATTCTGATAAACTTTCTGCAACGTAATTGGTTTAATGGGACGCCTCAGATCGAGGTAACGCCGCATACGTCATGTTTTTTCGTGCGTGCAGCCGGCTCCATCGAATTATAAGACGTTGTCACGTCAATAATAAGAGAATCTTGACGCAACTTTGAAGTACTATCGTGTCATCAATAGCGGCAGTTCTTTTTAAATATAATCAACAGTTAAAACGCTATCATCACTACTACATACTCTGACTGAACCCAACCATCGCCTTAAGCGACAATTAAATATTGTAAGATGTAGAGTAACAAATAATAAAAAATAAA
This sequence comes from Adoxophyes honmai, assembly GCA_005406045.1. Classification (NCBI taxonomy): domain Eukaryota; kingdom Metazoa; phylum Arthropoda; class Insecta; order Lepidoptera; family Tortricidae; genus Adoxophyes; species Adoxophyes honmai. Next base: position 56,968 of record BHDV01058672.1, on the reverse strand, counting down.
CAAAAGACTAAAGGGCATATAAAAATAATTTTAAAAATTGTCAATGTGCAGCGGGTCTTATATCCGGTTAGATCCGGTTGATCGATGCCCGGAGCGTCAGTTGTTGGTCCGCTGAAACGTTTGTTTTGTAACTAAACCGCTACTTTTTAAGCCATTAATACACATTTGGATAGGATCGAGTATATCGGGTATTTCCCACCGAATAGAAAGGGTAGAACATTTATATTACCCTAACATACACATACTGGAATGAAATAGGTTAAAGGTATATATAAGGCGACAGGCACTATTATCACTATTGTATTTAACAACTCAATACCGAAAAAATATGCTAGAGGTTTTGTCTATGTAGAGTTGCGTGTCCTCTGCTAAGCCCATTTGGGAATACAGGCGTGATGTAGATAGTGGACAATGTTGATGATGATCAGGGAGCGAAACTGTGGCATAGATAACAGACGGCCTAAAATAAACGTTAATCTGTACCTGAACCTACCTTTACTTCAATTTGTATGAAATTTGGTGTATCTGTCCACTGAAAATGCACAAGGCATTGTAATTTTTCCCTGGAAATTTAATATCCTACAAGCCTTGCCATTGCAAAAGCACATTCAATTGGATGTATTTTTAATATACATAGCCAAATTTTAATCATCTGAAAAAAAAGAAAATATAATTTGGGATAATGCTCGCTCGATACAACATATTCGAAGATGGAAGACTGCACTGAACCCACCGTTCCATTTTTGAAATTGCCAAACCATAGACTAGCATGCCCCTTACGATGAGATAGCTCAATAGAATTTGGAGAATGTAACTAGCATATTGTACTACTATACTTATTTATTATGACAACTTGTTTACACTAACATAACGCAGCGACAAAATTTCACCATCGCATTCTACTTGAACAGAATAAACTATCACATCATACATTATGGTGACAAAAACGCCCATGTCTAGCAAATGTATTCAAGGGGCCCATTTTAGATTCAGTCCTTCGCATCTGTCATAGACAGTGGCCCCCAGGGGAGGTAAAAACTGAATATTACAGATACGAGCATTATTGCTAGCTACCAAGGCCGCCAACTTCACGAAGATTGTCTATGGAGCGAGAAAAAAGTGAAGTTTTATTTCATTTTTGAACTTTTTAATTTTGGCGTTTCGTTCGAAGACGGTTTTGAATTGAGTTCGAAAATGGAATGTAATTTTAAAAAAACAAGTAAAAATCTTCATTATAAAACAACTTTAAAGTTTAGAATACACGATTTTAAAATTAAGGAAAAATTAATTTCAATGGTGACCAATGAAGTAGAAAATTGGATAATAAAATTAGAAAAAAATATTGGAGCCGAATACCAATTTAGTCAGTGGCTGCCATTACCGGAGATAAATACTTTTATAATGTACAATACGTTTTTTTTTAAATAATCACCTATGCAGCAAAAATTATAGTAGGGTGTCCAGGCAACCCAAATTAGAAGACTTCTTATTCAAATTCCCACTTCTACATTCCAACTTTTTATCAACATTCTCATAAAAAACTCATAGTAGGGTGTCCACGCCGCCCCTAGCGTCTAATACATAATGTATAACGACCGGGCTAGTTTCAATAAAAGGATTTTTTGTATGCCCTCCAACATTCCAGGATATTGTAACGTCGTTTTCTTCTTCATTTTTATTCCCTTTTTACACGAGTCACGTTTTAACGCCATTCATAAATGATTTATACAGTATTTTGGCAGCGATGCTGTCATTATAGACATTTTGAGATACTTACCATAAGTTTGTTTTACGGTTTTGTGATTTGTGATTCGAAAGGCTATCTTGCGTCTATTCCGTGTGGTGTCGGGTCTAGAATAACACCTCTCCATTTCTTCTGTGGATATCGTAAGAGGCGACTAAGGGAATAGGTTAAAGTATATTTTAGGCGACAGGTAGCAACCTGTCACTATTATACTACCTACCAGCTTAAAACCTAAAAAATATGCTAGAAATGGCAACGAATCGTTGAAATAGTCATGGCTTTAGCCATGTAGCGTTTCGTGTGCTCGTCCTATCCCATTTGAGAATACAGCAGGCGTGATGTGTACTGTATGTAAGTTAGTATAAATAATTTAAATTTTGTTTTGGACTTTAGTACAGCCAACTATTTAGCTATCTTTAACAAACTGAAATCAATTAAACTATTGTAAATCTCATGTAATTTGTAATCGATTTATACTTTGTAACAGTTACCCATTTCATAACCTGGGAGGAAAACCCTTGCTTAAAGATCTCCAAATGGTTTAATTTCCTGAACGCATTTTACTGATTAATTGTCCTATTGATCGTCGATAGTACGAAACATAATTGGCATACTACTATAGTAGTGTTATACACTAAACATATCAAATCAAACTAGTCGACGAACTTAGTATGTTACGTTAGTTCATAACACCACGCTATATTCACCTAATAAATCAACACATTTCACAATTAGAACTAAACATTTGCATTAAACTTCCAAGTCACGTAGCCTATTACAAACTCATTCAATTTAGCATAACAAAGTACAAAATCAACTGAAAAATATCACAATATTCCGGTCACACCTGCACATTGTCTCGGAATTAATACTGGTTCAGTATTCAGCGGGCGGCAGTGATTTGCCGATGAGTGGGCTGGCGGGAATGCAAAGACGCGATGTCTTCAGTAGCGCGACAGGTATATTCTGATGACCAGAATACAATAACATTATGTGTGCCAAGCAACTCCTTTATGTAATAACAATAACACAGAATAATAATAGGGATTACGACGAGGTTAAAAAAAAGTGAAATTCTAATGAAGTCCGTTAGTTAGATTATGGAAAAATATGAGAAACATATTTTTTTCTTTATCAAATAACTAAACATCGACAAAGTTATAGATTATCAAACGTCTGGAGTGGAGGCTCGTAACGTCACCCCGAGATAAAAATTGTACCTAGGCGTGACGTCACGCGAAACTTTAGGCGTTGTATTATCATCATTTTTCGTTTGTCAAATAAAAGAAAAAAAATATGTGTAAATTTTTTTTTTACTAATCTCCCTGACAGACTAAATAGTTTTTAGTCGTTTAGCCTATTTTGTTCCTTAAAGTACTGTGATAGAGTTGCTTAGAAAAAAGTTGTCACCTAGGTCCCGTTTTATGCTCAGGAGATTTATAGGGTGATTCAGGAGACGTTACCATAGCAACCAGGGACACAAAATAGTTTGTGAGGGCTAAGTTGTTTCTTATAGCCTACTACTACCTAAATATTTTAATTTTCATATTACACACATAGCTGTAGCAATACACAAGCTAACTACCATTTATATTAATAGTTGAACTACGTGGTAGTACTACACTTAGAGGGTTAAATGCATACCTAGCTCAACGGCTCCACGAAATGAGCAGGTAAATGAACGAATGAATGGATCCAACTGTCAAGAAAAACTCAAACAATAGATGTCTCGGTCTCCAGAATAGTTCTCCCAGCTTAGGCAATGGGGTCGCGTCTCACTAATGAGATTCTTTGGCTCGCGGTTTGCATTTCAGATCGGATCGCTGCGGCGCCGCCTACCGCCTTATGTCGGTACTACGGTAATGAAGATTTTAGAATAACCCTCTTTGAACTACATTTACCCGATAAATGAACTTTAAACTAATAATGACTAAGATTGCTTTTTAACTACACGACCGACTGTGGTCTTATTTTAAGTATTGTTTAGTTAACAATGTTCGCAAGATTCACAGGATTATTCGACACTTCAGCCGTTTTCGTTTCTGCCTATTTGCGATTCTGCACAAATTTCGAGCTAAATATTGTGCAGAATCAAATCAAATAATTCGATTCACATTTTATAATGTAGTTAGCAGTATATGTACGTATAACGCTTCAAATATTGAATGTTAAATATATCAGTTACAGTCGGAATTTTGTCTACTAAATAAAAAAAAACCGATTAAATTCCATGTAATCCACGTAATCTTCAATAGTACGTGTAAGAGCTGGTTAATTTACTATATGAATTCATATTTTATATTATAATTTCTGAAAATATAAGGATAGCCGTTTCTTTTGGTAACGTTCAAATATAATCAGTACAGACCTAACTTACATTAAATTTTGTATGTACAACACAAATATAAAGGCAAAAATACAAAGCAGTCGTGATTTCCTTACAAAATATTCAAAATAAAATACATTCGCAAACATTTCCCTAACCGATTTATCGTCCACTTTCTGATTTCGTCCCGTCCCCATTCATATGTCACAGTCGTAACAAAAAAAAACTTTTTCCAAAGCGTCCATCAAAATGATTTCCTTGTAACAGCAGTAATCGTTTGTCCTTTCAAAAAACCCGTGCGATTTTGTCCCGGACCTGTCCAGCGGGGACCCACATCATGGACACAATACAAGCATCGTGTTAACAAAGCATCGCCATTTTGTAAAAAGCGCGCGAAATCGTTTTGCGACAAGTCGGCCATTTTCCAAATCTTGCAAATGACCAAAAAGCAGTCATGGTTCACTTTAGTCTCTCTTTTTGTCGGTCCCAATAATGAAATTTCCTCTGTCACTCAAAGTTTAGCTGTAAGAGATACCTTACGAGCTAAGTCCGCCTTGTACTTCACCATCCTTCCAAGTTACTTCTTTCCCGTATTTAACATTGTGCTTTTATTGAAAAATGCGGCTAAATACCAAGAATTTTTCATCCAAAAACATTAATCGGATGTTTATTTACTCTCGGCTCGGTGTTGGTGACATCAAATAACATGGAATCAGCTTCTATATCTAAGGTTATTTTACGCCACACTTTAACTGCAAATTTTACAAAAAAACCTACATGCCTATTCTTTGTTTTATACAGGGTGGTCGGAAATTGACCATAAATATTAACGAAAAATCAATGGTCGGATATACGCGTCTAAAAACCCCGGTAAAATATTTCCTGAAAATTTCCATTATTGACCTTGTGAAATTTCCATTATTTAAATGTATCATCGCTCTTCAGGTCATTGTGCACTGCGTTTTACCTACCCATGTCCAGTAATAAAAAAGACGCCTCATTTTTAGATATTCTGGCGGAGTTTATAAGTTTTACATTTTGCATTCTGAATTCCTTTAAGTTTGCTCATTGAAAATTTATGCAGTGACATGTAAAATCTAGATATGCGGCAGCGTGTCAAGCCAAGTTCAAGCAATGGACCTGGTTAGCCAGCACCAAGTGTAAATAGTCTTACAACATTTTCCGCACCACGGTAGGTAGGTACAGTCGTGTCTATCCAACAACGGAAGTCCCAACCGTATCTCTAAAATGTAACATATTTATTCATTTGAAGTTGACATATCTAACTTTAATTTAAATCATGTTCCGCCATAACGGCATTAAAAAAATTAAAGAAGCCACCGCAATGCATGGAACAAAAGCATTCGGATGTCCATTGCACTGTGCGTGAACACAATCACAGAGCCGACAAAAAATAAATTCAGTGCCATTTCCAATCTCAATATCGTAACGAACACGAACAGACGCACAAAAATTTACTAGCTTCAGGAGGATAGATCAAAGTATCCGAAACAGCAAAGTCAGCAATGGCTCGTGTAACCAAGTACTGGAAATACTTCATGCACATTTTCTGCATAATATTAACAGGCCATAGTATAAATGAGTGTACTGTGGGAACCATATCTCATCAGACATTCGAACGTTTTTTGCCAGATATAAAACATATTTTAATCTGGGGCGACTTACACGGAGTGAAGGAGGAAGGCCAAAACCACTTTATAACGAAAAACTGTGAGCACATCAATTGTTTTTTCACCAAAAATAGAAGTTTGTTCGGCGATGTGCAGTATTTTGATGCCATTGTTTTTAATTCGCAAAACTTGGATGCTACGGATTTGCCAATGAAGAGAGGTGTGAATCAGAAGTATATTTTCGTTTCAAATGATTCAGCGGATAATTATCCTGTGTGTGATCCTGTTTATGATGACTTCTTTAACTGGTCTTGGACTTACAGGTGAGCTGTAGGTATTACCTATTTAAAAATAAATATTTCTCGGCGACACCCAAGATACAGGCTACGTCTTCTTTGGGATCTGTTTGAGGAACTACTCCCTACTCATTTGGTTTTTGTTTTGATAAATACTTATAAAGTACAAAAATGAAAGTCGCCAAATGCATCTGATCTGTAAACAATTAATGCCTAACGATCTGATTTATCCCTTAGCATTTGAGACCTACAGAACGTGGTATACTCAGACTACAGCGTGTATTAACGTGTCGAGATCAGCTCGACATGTTTCGGGCCAATCCATGACTCATCATCGGTAATAACGCGTCACAACCGCTGCAGTTAGACGCGCATTGCGCGCCATTGCTCTTTCAACTGACAGCGGCTCACAACTACCCATATTGTCCCGATTTGACTGCGATTATGGGTCACGAATCGGCCCTAAACATTTTGAGCCAATCTCGATAGGTATAAAGACGTAAGTAAGTGTCAATATTTAGCTCTTAAAGCACCTATATCCTCGTTCTGCCCAAGCTTTTTTAAATGAACATCTGGTTTCTGCCCAATGTTCTTAATTAAGCACAATTTCATTTTGATGGGTTCTGCCCAAGACATTTTTTACTGAAAACTGTATGTTCAAGTTTCGCCATCTTTAACACGTGGCGTGACACTGATAGGCGAATGCAAGCCAGTTAAACAAAAAGTTTGATTGCTAACTGACCAATATTTCAACGAATCAGAAACGAGCAAATCAAAATCGCCAAAATGTGGAACTTTTAGTCAGTAAGCGGCAAATTTTAATATGTGATTTTTTGAGAACATTGGGCAGAATCCTGAAGTATAACCATGACAAGAAATAAAGGTTACAGTTCATATAAAGTATTCGTGGATAAGGCGAAAATGCACTTATATCTTGATGACAGTATGTGGCCGTGTGGTATTACTTTTCGAAGATTCGTCCGTGTCAGGCCATTTAACAAAAGTGAGGTTCAAACGAAGGTTAGTGAATCTAACAACAATTAGAGGAAGAACATAAATAAATAACAACATGTCAAATGTGTGCAAGATTATAAGTTATAACTGCAAATCCTTTAAAAGGGCTATTGAAGGAGTAAGGCTACTATGCGGAAAAGCAGACATTGTAGCCCTGCAAGAAACCTGGTTGCTGCCTTTTGACCTTCCTCTGTTAAGTACAGCTGACACTGGTTTTGGTTGGACGGGCAAATCGGCGGTGGATGTGACGGCAGGCCTCCTTAAGGGAAGGCCATACGGAGGAGTGGGGATACTATGGAGAAAAAGTGCTTTCGAATCGGCTACAGTTGTTGAATGTGATAGTGATAGGATATCGGCTGTGAAATTGACCTCGGGCGGTAAGACGTTTTTAGTTTTTTGTGTATATATGCCGACGGACTCTAAGGAGAATCTTACTTTGTTTACGGATTGTTTAAGTATGTTGTCAGCGGTTATTGCAGACAATAGTGATGTGCAAGCAGTATACATGGTAGGGGATTTTAATGCACATCCAGGGGAAGGTTTTTATTGTGAGCTCAGTGACTTTTGTACTGAGCAAAAGTGGATATGTGCAGATGTGAAGAGACTGGGACTAGACTCGGACACTTACACCTACATTAGTGATATACATGGATGTGAGAGATGGTTGGATCATTGTGTGGTTAGCATGAGTGGATGGGATACTATCTGTAACATTAGTGTCTTGTATGATGTATTCTGGTCTGATCATTTTCCACTATGTGTTGAATTTAAATTTGATACACTGAAACCTGTGAATACTGTATTATACAGTAGTGTTAATAAAACAGTTCTGTGGGGGGAGCGAAACTTTCAGCAAATAGAGGAATACCACAGTATTAGTAACGAAAAGCTCCAGAATATTGAATTACCTAGTACTTTGAGGGGTTGCTGTGATCAAACCTGTAATGATAGTGACCACCTTGGTATACTGGATGACCTGTATTCAGACATTATTGGCACCCTGACTGATGCGGCAGTTAAAACATATGCGTGTAAGAGTCGCCGTAAGGGTGGTTACATATCGGGGTGGAATAAACATGTTGCGGATTCTCACAGGGAGGCTCGGCTTCATTTTCAGATGTGGAGACTCGCGGGTAGGCCTAGCCAAGGCAGAGTTTATGAACTCATGTCTAGCAGCAAAAAGATTTTCAAAGCAAAACTTAAATGGTGTCAGAATAGACAAGAGCAGCTGAAGATGGACAGTGTAGTTCTGGCTCATAATGACAGAGACTTCAGAAATTTCTGGAAGCGAACAAAAAACATGGACGTGAGGCCGGGCCTGCCGACGAGCGTGGAGGATCAGGTTGACCACAAAGGTATAGCCGAGCTTTTTATGAAAAATTTTAATGTAAAATCTATGTTTCGGTCCCAGTCGGCCTCTGTGATGGATGATGTTGGGACCGGCATGGCCGAGCGGATCTTTACTTTCTCTGCAGAGAAAATTGATAACATAATAAAAGAAATGAAGAAGGGGAAGTCGCCTGGTCATGACGGTCTCAGTATTGAACACTTTAAACACGCCGGTATTCACTTGCCGAGGGTCCTCGCTATGTTTCTGAACCTGTGTCTGAGTCACTCATATTTACCTCCATTGTTGATGAAAACCATAGTTGTTCCTATTGTTAAAAACAGAACCGGCGACCTTTCGGACAGTGGCAACTATCGGCCCATCTCGCTGGCAACAACGAGTGCTAAAGTACTTGACAGTGTGCTTAACGCTCTCCTTGAGAAGCATCTAAATCTTCATGATGCCCAGTTCGGTTTTAGGAGTGGACTGTCGACGGAAAGTGCCATATTGTCGTTAAAGCATACTGTCGGGTACTATACCACCAGGAAAACGCCTGTTTATGCTTGTTTCCTGGATCTTTCGAAGGCCTTTGATCGTGTTAACTACAGAATTCTATGGCAAAAACTAAGGGAGACAGGCATGCCAGCTGAGTGTATTAATCTACTGGAGTACTGGTATCTAAATCAGTCTAACCAGGTTAGATGGGCGGATGCGCTGTCGACTGAATACAGGCTGGAATGTGGTGTGAGGCAGGGCGGAATTACGTCGCCCAAGCTGTTTAATTTGTACATGAACGAGCTGATAGTCGACCTCAGCAGCATGCATGCTGGTTGTTATATAGACGGTACCTGTGTCAATAACATCAGTTATGCTGATGACATGGTGCTGCTGGCGCCGGCTGTCAGCGCGCTTGCACAACTTGTGAATGTTTGTGAGAGGTACGCCGGCACGCATGGTATGGAGTACAATGTGAAAAAAAGTGAGCTTATGGTATTTAGAGCAGGTAAGACCAAGCCGTATCATGTACCTCCAATCATGCTGGGCGGTGTGCCTCTTAAAATCGTGGAGAAGTTTAAATATCTTGGTCACATCGTTACCAGTGATCTAAGCGATGACCAAGATATTGAGAGGGAGCGCAGGGCGCTGGCGGTTCGTGGAAATATGCTTGCCCGCAGGTTTGCTCGATGCTCTAACGCAGTAAAAATTACACTTTTTAAAGCTTACTGCCAGAGCTTTTACACCGGCAGCCTGTGGGTGAGGTATACAAAGCGGGCCTACAATGCCCTGAGAGTTCAATTCAACAACGCCTTTAGAATGCTGTTGGGCCTTCCTAGTAGGTGCAGTGCGTCGGGAATGTTTAGCGAAGCCCGCACTGATGGTTTCCCGGCCATCATGCGGAA